>MU788525.1:42977-70064 GCA_026770625.1 Nicotiana glauca
TCAAGATCGCTAAGAGAATGGTAGAAAGAGCACAAGAGAATTATTAAGAGAAGCTTTGTATTGGAGAGAACTTGATTGTTTTGCTTGATGAATTACAAATGAATGGCCCCCTTTATATACTAGTCTCCTAGGGGCTAGTGTGTAAATATTAATTATTACACAAGTCTTTGATATTTACAAGTAAGTCCCTTCTCTAGAATTTTCTACAAGCCTAGAAGATTCCATGGACTTTCCTAGCAAATCCATAAGGATCTAGGGTCTTCCTAAGGAAATATCCATATTTATCTCGAATCTTCTCACAAATGCTAGCATTCCTCTTATGTAAGCTTCCACATGGTATTAATATATGCCAAATGGCGCCTATGTAGCATGATGACATGGCGGGTCATCACACTTTCCCCCACCTAATATTGCGACGACCGAGGCGCAATGCTGCTGCATAAACTCTCGGATCTTATCTTTGAATTGCCACAAGTCTTCATATCGTTCCCACGTGGCCTCCACCGGTGATTGCCCTTTCCAATGGACGAGGAACATAGCGATGGCTTTTTGCCCTTATTTTCGCCTGGCCTGGTAATCCATAATAGCCTCAATCTCCTGATCACGCGAGGCGGTGATAGTCATAGGCTCTCGACTCGATTGACCCCTACTCGGATCATGCTTATCTTCATGATATGGCTTAAGCATGCTGGCATGGAAGACAAGGTAGATCTTAAGATACGATGGCATGTCAAGCTTGTATGAGATCTTGCCTACCTTGGCGATAATCTTAAATGGCCCCTCATACTTGCGAATCAAATTCTGATGCATGCCCCGTAGTGCTTTGACCTGTCTTAGATTAAGCTTCACCATGACCATGTCCCCAACTCTATAGTTCGTGGGACGGCGCTTACGGTCCGCAAATTTCTTCATCTTCTTAGCTGCTTTATCCAAGTAGGACTTAGCAGTGTCAAGCTTCTCCTCCCATCATTTGGCCATATGATAAGCCCCCAAACTCTTTTCCTCAAATGCAGCTGGTAATGAATGTGGAGTTTGTGGTTGTTGGTCAGTGGCTAGCTCAAATGGTGTTCGCCCCGTGGAATCACTCCGCTGCAAGTTATAAGAGAATTGGGCGATGTCTAGAAGCCTTGGCCAATATTTCTGATGCGCGCTTACATAATGCCTCAAGTAGCATTCTAGTAAAGCATTGACCCGTTCCGTTTGTCCATCTGTCTGTGGGTGGAAACTAGTGGAGAAGTGCAGTTCCGTGCCAAGCATATCGAATAACTCTCTCCAAAATTTTGCAGTAAAACAGGGGTCTCAGTCACTGATGATATGCCTTGGTAAGCCCCAATACTTCACCACGTTCTTAAAGAATAGCTTGGCGGCTCCCTTGGCAGTGCAACTTGGTGAGGCAGGCATGAAGGTGGCATATTTAGAAAATCTATCCACGACCACCATAATAGTACCATAACCGTCAGACTTCGGTAGGCAAGTGATAAAGTTCATAGTCACGCTCTCCCATAGACGCTCTGCAACTGTTAGTGGCTCCAAAAGTCCTCCGGGATGTTGTTGTTCAACCTTGTCCTGTTGACAGACAAGACAAGTCTACACATAGCACTCTATGTCATCTCGCATGCATGGCCAATAGTGGACCGACTCAACCAAGGCCCTAGTACGACGTTGGCCTGGATGACCAGCCCACATTGTGTCATGACTCTCTCTTATGATCCGCTATCTAATGTCTCCAAACTTAGACATGTAGACCCGCCGACCTGTGGTAAGCAGTAGGCCGTCTTCGACCCAAAAACGTCTTGTATTACCCTGGTTGGCTAACTCGATAATTTGTTTGGCTGCCGGATCATGTTGCATGCCTTCTTTTATAGACTCACGAATGTCCTAAGTTGCTGAAGTGATGGCAGCAAGCTCGACTTTCCGGCTCAAGGCATCAGCTACAATATTACCTTTGCCTGGCTTATACTCTAGCACACAATCAAACTCGGCCAAGAAGTCTTGCCACCTAGCCTGTTTTGGTGTGAGCTTCTTCTGCATCTGAAAGGAGCTAGTAGCCACATTGTCGATCTTGACCATGAACCTCGACCCGAGCAGATAATGTCTCCATGTACAAAGGCAATGCACAATGGCAGTCATTTCTTTCTCTTGCACAGTGTAACACCACTCCGTCTCATTTAACTTGCGGCTCTCAAACGCTCTAGGATGCTTATCCTGCATCAGGACACCCCCAATGGCGAAGTCTGAGGCATCTGTGTGCACCTCAAATGTCTTGGCAAAGTTAAGTAATACCAAGACTGGTTTCTCTGTTACAGCTGCCTTAAGGCATTCAAATGCCTTTTAACAATGCTCCGTCCAAACCCATGGCTTGTTCTTCTTTTGCAACTCAATCAATGGTGCAGCCTTTGCTGAGTAGCCAATGATGAATCGACGATAGTAGTTAATAAGGCCAAGGAAGGATCTTAACTCCGTTACCTTTGTAGGTGCCTCCCACTCCTGGATAGCACATACCTTAGCCTCGTCCATGCGTAGCTCACCATTGCTAATGACATGGCCCAAGAAGTGCACCTTTGATTGTGAAAACTCGCACTTCTCCCTCTTGATGTATAGCTCGTTCTCCCGCAAGACTTGGAAAACTTTCTTTAAATGCTCCATGTGTTCCTCCAAGGTGTTGATGTAGATGACTATGTCATCTAGGTAGACTACCACAAACTGATAAAGGTAGGGATGAAAAATCTTGTTCATAAGAGTGCAAAATGTGGCCGGTGCATTGGTTAGGCTGAAGGGCATCACCAACCACTCAAAGGCTCCATATATCGTCACACATGTTGTCTTTGGCTCATCCCCTTCAGCAATGCGAACCTGGTAGTAGCCCTTTTGAAGATCCACCTTGGTAAAGTACTTGGCTTCCCAAGTCTATCGAACAAGTCAACAATGAGCGGGATCGGGTACTTATTCTTCAATGTAACCTTATTAATGCTCAGTAGTCTATGCACAAGCGCAGCGATCTATCCTTCTTCTTCTGGAAAAATATTGGTGCACCGAAAGGTACCTTTGATGGGCAAATGTGACCCGCATCCAACAACTCTTCAATTGTTTCTTGAGCTCCTCTAGCTCTGGCAGTGCAATACGATATGGGGCAAATGCAGGTGGCTTAGACCCTGGCTCCAACTCAATCTTGTGATCCACCTCTCGCCTAGGCGGCAAGTGCTTAGGCAACTCCTCGGGCATGACATCTTTGTTTTCCTCAAGCAACTTCTCTATGCAAGGCGGCACTGTCTCTTGAAAATTCTTGTCTTCCTCTAGACTTGCAATGGTTGCCACGAACGTCGGCTCCCACTTCTTGATCCCCTTAACAACCTACATAGCTGAGAGTTGTGCTTGGATCTGTCCGTGTGGCATAATCACTGTTAGTACCATGCAAGCTCCTTCTCGCTTCATAACCAAGAAACGTTGGAGGAAAGGATCGATCAAAGTATGACAATGTCTAAAGAACTCTTGCCCCAGTATGATGTCAAAGATATCCATAGCGGTTACAGTAAAGTTTGTCATACCTTTCCAAGTTCCCAATTCGACACCAACTCCATTAGATATCCCACGAGCATTCTGTATCTCGGCATTCATGGTCTTGACGCGAGAGTTGGTTGGATCAAGCTTCAATTCTAGTCTCTTTGCGACAGCCTCAGTCAAAAAATTATGAGTTGCTCCAGTATCCACCATTGCACGAGCGGGCTTGTTATTGATGGTGAGGTCTACGTACTGATTGCCATTCTCGGTAGGTTGGATAGCTTGCCTTGTGACAGCACCACATAATCCAATCATACCTAAATGTGCGGTTCCCGAACTCTCTCCTTGCGGATGCTCCTTTCGTTCACGGACTATGGTGCTGAGGCTCTTTAGGTCGGGACAATTCCTGAAGCCGTGCGGCCCTTCGCATATGTAGCATCCCTTCTTCTCGGCATGTGCCTTCTTCTCGGTGTAGCCCTGACGACCACTTGACTTTTTGGAATCTTGAGTCTTGGAGTATTGTTGATTATCTCTTTGCCTCTACCACGATCTACACCAGCTTTGACATTGTTAACCTTTGACTCCTTGCACTACAAAAAAAACTAAAATTAGCTACGAACGTCATCGCTAATCTGTCGCTAAAATGTTCGTTGCCATCAGAATCTTCTGATAATCCGTCGCTAAATGAGATTAGCGATGGATTTTTCTGTTTAGCTACAGATTTTGTCTGTCGCTAAACCCTGGTTTTTTAGTAATGTTGCCATTGCCTTTGTCGTGCTTATCCATCAATGATTCGGCCTCCACTATGGCTTGGTCTATATTAGTGACTTGTCAGCGTTGCAACTCCTGTTTATCCCAATTTTACAACCCGTCCATGAAGTGGAAAAATAAGTCATCATTGGTCAGGTTGGGGATTTGAAGCATAAGGGTAGTGAACTCCTTCACATAGTTACGCATGCTCCCTGTTTGCTTCAATTCCCTAAGCTTGAGCCTTGCCTCATACAAAACATTGTTCGGAAAGAACTGTCGCTTGAACTCGGCTTTGAACTGATCCCATGTGCTAATAGTACATATACCTTTATCCACATCAGCCATCTTCTTTCTCCACCAAAGCATGGCAGTCTCTAAGAGGTATAATACCCAGTGTTGATCTTGGCCTCATTGTCCCTCACTTTGTCATGCTTGAAGTAGTTCTCCAAGTGCCAAAGGAAGTTTTTCACTTCTTGTGCATCACGAACACCTTTGAACACCGGGGGTTTGGGAGCCTCGATCTTGGCCTCTCTTGTCACCATAACATTGATGGATGCCTCGGTCATGCCAGCATTTCTCCTCGAGTGAATCTATCTTTGCCTTCAGAGCATCGATAGTACTCAAAGCCTCCATGAGTCTGCACTCTAAGGCAGTGATGGTTTGCCTTAGTTCCATCTCGGTCTATGTACGTCCCTCCAAGTCATTTCGGATATTCTCAATCTCTTCAAGAGTGTGCCCCTCAAGAACGCTAAGGGTGACTTCCACCTTTCCCTAGCGATGGCCAAAGATCTCCACGGCGTCCATCCCCGCGTTCACCTTTGTCACCCACTATTTACCGAGCGAGACGTCCTCGGGCAGGACCTGCACTTCATCCTCGCTCGCCTCAGTGGCTGATGGTTCTTAGGATGTAAGCCCTTCGTTTGACACAACCTTGGGTGGTACCTCCTTGCTCTTGTTGGTGGCATTCCTCTTTTTTCTACGACCGCTCTTGCCAGCAACATCCTGGATGACGTTGGCTTGGGTGTTGACAGCGTTAATTTCTCTGTGGTTCGTCATTCCCTTAGTTGAAACCTTGGCTCTGATACCATGTTGTCACGTCCTTATTGGTTAACTAAGTATACGTGCGGCACTTGACAACTCGCTCACGATCTTGCACAACTTGCTCACGTTCTTGATATGCCAAGTCATCCTCACTACACTCAAGATCGCTAAGAGAATGGTAGAAAGAGCACAAGAGAATTATTAAGATAAGCTTTGTATTGGAGAGAACTTGATTGTTTTGCTTGATGAATTACTAATGAATGGTCCCCTTTATATACTAGTCTCCTATGGGCTAGTGTGTAAATATTAATTATTACACAAGTCCTTAATATTTATAAGTAAGTCCCTTCTCTAGAATTTTCTACATGCCTAGAAGATTCCAAAAACTTTCCTAGCAAATCCATAAGGATCTAGGGTCTTCCTAAGGAAATATCCATATTTCTCTAGAATCTTCTCATAAATGCTAGCCTTCCTCTTATGTAAGCTTCCACATGGCATTAATATATGCCAAATAGCGCCTATGTGGCATGATGACATGGTGGGTCATCATATAAGGCTCGATAAATGACAGCGGTAACTCTAACTATCCAAAGATAATGGAATTTCTTGTCCTATACTATTTCGGAGCCACGGTACGTGTTACGAGTTCGTCTGAATCCAGTAACTTTGTCCAATTCCTATATTTACCGCAAGAAATTCATTGAATATGTACAAATTCTTAATTTAGAATCCAGTAACTTAAAAGAACTAAAATTTCGAACCCAATAACTTCAAATTCTGGCTCCGCCTCTGGTCCTATAAATAGCGAGCTATATGAATGATGGTACTTGGTTGCGCCACTCTCTTCTGAGATGCATGAAATATATATGGTATACGTTTGATATAAAGGAGAAAAAACGATTTATCCTCTTGTGTACCTATCCTTATGGAAACTCAATTTTTTGTGTATAACGATATCTCTTTATTCTTCGTGATATTGATCATATCTCTGATCTTTATTTTATAGCGTAGTGGATTGATTTGGTATGAGAAAGTTATGGAAAAAAGTATATTACAGCAGTTCTGATTCGTGAATTTTCATTGATCGTTGTATATTACAATATGGTTGATCTTCTACTGTTCTATGGGAAAGGGCATCCGATATCTCTTCTATAGGATGTTTCCATTCATCTGAGTTAGCCTTCCCAAGCGAATAAAGGGGTGGATCATCTGATCTTGAAATAAGTCATCTACACTATCCCAATCTTTTATCTATTTATTTCATCAAATATCTGAACCATACGATTATGAGGATTTCGAATGCCAATCCGAAAACATTTGATCTCAGAAAACTTTTGATTAAGAGACTAATTTAACGTGGAACTTAAGGACATTAGCCTAATAAATAAAATAAACAGTTAATTCTCTAGTGAAAAGGACAATTGATTTGTCTCTTTAGATGTTCACGTAAATAAAATGATACAAATGAGTAAAGTTCTTGAAACAATTTGCACAATTAATATTGGACACATCCAAAGACTCATTATATATAGAAGAATATTTGTAAATGAAGTGTGGCCAAGTCTTCGTAAAATAATAAGGAAATTTTTGAATAATCCAAAACCAAGTTGGCCTTGATTCATTCCTTAAAATAAACACTTTTAACCAATTCTTATCTACTCATATTATCTGAAATTATTAAGTTGTATTAATACCGACTAGAGCTGTGATTAAATGATAAGTGAGTTAACGGATATTTTGGGTTCGAGTCAGAGGCGGAAACACTTTGCGGCAAGTGGTATCGTGTGATACTACTTCGTCAAATTTTTTTATTAAATAAGTATATATAGATATTATACAAAATAAAAAATTTGGGTGTAAATATAAAAAATGACACCGTTTATCATTATAATAATTTATTTATTTGTTCATTTTTCTTCAAATATAGTCACCGCTTACCAAAAATTCTACTCACGTTCGAGTCTTGAATATATAATCATTTTTAAGAAATAATTTATCTCTCAATGTACGGCTTATGAACGCTAATCGAAATTTAATCGTGCTCTAATATAAATATTATATGTCGAGTGGAAAAAACAAAAATATATTGTAATAATGAGAGACTACGTTACAAGGCACAAGGTAGAAATATTTCAAGCCCTATGGCTTTAGAAAATTGTAGAATTATTAGTGCTGATTAACTAAGGTGAAGGTCATGGAAGGATTGGCCCATTTTCTGTGACGTGTCTCCTAGCTAGGAAATTCCAAAACTTCGATGGAAATGACTAAATGGCCCGTTTGGGCATAAGACTTTTTCTAAAAAAAAATCGAAACTTTTTTTCTTTTTTCTTAAATCCGTGTTTTGGACATAACGTTTTCGATTTTAACTAAAAAAATTGAATTTTGACAACTTTTTCATTTAAATGATCCAAAAAACTGTTTTCTAAAAAATTTCACTTTAAATCACTCAAAAAAAATTCAAAACATCCTAAAATTATATCATGTCCAAATACAACTCTAGTTTTCAAACAGTATTTTTAATTGAATTTTTTTTAATTATTTTTCCGGGAATTTAAAATTTTTATGTCTTATTGATACCATCAAAGAGTATAGTTAGATGAAAAGGATTCATTTATTTTTAGTTAGGTGTTTTGGATCGAATAATGAAAATAGAGAAATTTTTTGTATAAAATATTTTTTCTTCAATGAGCTTACATGATATGAATTCGGATTAGTCGAATCGGCCATTAGTCTCAACAGATAAAAACTCCAACGAGATAACTTTTTGTTAGCTATTCTCCAATAAATAATAAACAAATGGATTGCCATTGACTTACCAAGTCTTCCTTCTTTGGACAAAAACACATTTAATTGCAAAATCAAAAACAATAAGTGAAATGGTCTTTTAGTTGTTTCTTTCATATCATTGAATTTGCCCCTTTTATCCAAAGGAAACGCATTTAAATTCCGCCCACAATTTCAGAAAATTCCAAAAATGCAAAAACAGTAAACTAGGTCTAACATTTAAGAACCCCTTTCTCGTGTATGAACTAGGAAGCCTCCTAGCTCACAAAATGAGTGCTACTTTTTTTTCTTTATTTCGATTTTCTATCCGGTGTTCGAGGTTCGTAATGGATGCCTAATTAAATTTGGACTTGCATCGAGAAGTTCTACACTGGAGTAAAACGCTCTCTAACATAAACAAGTACTCCATAAGTCCATATACAAGGCTCGAACGCGAATGAAAGAGTACTTACCATTAGAGGCGGATCGAGAATTTAAGTTTTATGGGTTCAATCTTTAAGGTTTTTAGCGTTGAACTTATTGTCTTTTTAAAAGTTATGGGTTCATGTTGCTTGAATTTTTATACGTAAATTTATGTTCCGCGTCAATACTATTAAATTCAGTTGAACTCGGTATTGATATATTACATTCGCCTCCGCTTACCACTCCACCACAATCATGTATTGCAGTCCGAGTTTGACGTTGAAAAAAAGACGAATGTTAGGAAATCAAATGGGTTATGGCGGAATGATCAATAGGTTTTTTCCATTTTTACGTTTTGAGTTCGAACTCTGAAAATATAAATAAAAATCTTTTAAGGAGCGCTTTCCTTTTTGGTAGATCCCATGAGATGCAACTGTACGTAAACATGGCACGTAAAGAAGAGAAAGACATTACCAAGAGAAATAAAAGATAACACGCATATAGATCTTTGAATCTTTCTATTTTTATTTAAATACAATTCGTATATATATTGTTAGAATTATCTTCTAGTAACTAGTACTAGAATTATGAGCCGTTTTCCATCCAAAACAACCATTGACTTTATGGATTTTTTAAAAAAATTAGAAGATATAAAAAACTAAAGAACTTCATAATAGGTTTTTCATAGGCGATCGTGAAACATGCATGGTCGGTGTCAAAATTGAATTCTTGTCTCTCTCATTTACTTAGTTTATTTTAATTTAGAGAATCAAATTGCAATGTCGGTCATGTAACTTTGATTCATGCCAGAAGATTAATTAAGTCACGTTGTAACTCCTTCATTACTAATCAAAAATTTAGAATTTGAATTTTAAGTATAAAGTCATTTGTGTTAGAAAATGTTTTATCCTTAATATGAAACTTTTCAAAGCGAACTCAATTAATCAGATACTAATACAAATATCGTGCATCGGATGAAAAGAAAGGGGAAAAGTAGGGGGTTTTTAACTTTTAACTCGTGCCAAAAATTATTTATATTCGATAGCTAAAAAGTGTATAATTTTTGTATATATATATATATATTCGATTATTATTTTAAAAGTGACTATACAGTATATTTTTAAAAAAATAAAACTTTAATTCATATGGTAGATTGGAGCCTAGACTTTAGGATATTTATGTGGACCTCTGATATTGAAATTTGAACTTCCCAACTATCTACTCAATTAATTGCACATGTACTTGTATGGTTTTTCTCTTTTTCTTGAAATAATAAATGTTTAAAGTCTAGCTATGTTTAATTTTTGTATATGGGAAGTTGGTACTTCTCATAGGGTTCATTCACATTGGGATGGGTGCTTTAGTTAAAGCCTTGTTTTTAGGTTCATCGACATTACCTCATGGAAAACTCTACATTTCCTCAAAAAGCCAAATAGGATTTTGTTATAGTAATCAACGGTGTGTTTATAAGGCATAAAATGTTTTCTTATCACGTTAATTTTGTAATAGCCTAAAATATTTCACACCGGTAAACACAGCAACGACAATAACAACAACAAACTCAGTTTGATCCCAATAGGTGGGGTCTCGGGAGGGTAGTTTGTACGTAGACCTTACCCCTGCCAAATATCGGTAGAAAGGCTCTTTCCAATAGACCCTCAGCTCAGGAAGAACAAGAAGAAGAAGTGGAAAGCAAGGGAGGAAGAGAAAAGAGGGAGGGGAGAGGAAAATAAAGGATAAATAATATCAAATAATAGCGGCAGGGAATACAATACCCGAGGCGAACATAACCACATAACGTAATAGAAATCTAAGAATATAAAGGGACATGCATGCTACTAAGACTATCGGTGAACAACTATAAACTACCTACTAACCTTCTACCTTAATCCTCGACCTCCACACCTTCCTATCAAGGGTCATGTCCTCAGTGAGCTGAAGCAATGCCATGTCGTGTCTAATCACCTCTCCCCAGTACTTCTTGGGCCTACCTCGACCTCTACTCAAACTTTCTATGGCCAACCTCTCACACCTCCTGACAGGAGCATCAATGCTTCTTCTCTTAACACGTCCGAACCATCTCAGTCTCGACTCCTGCATCTTGTCCTCCACGGAAGCTATTCCCACTCTGACCCGGATAGCTTCATTCTTAATTCTATCACACCGGTAAACATGATTAATGCCAAATATATACAGATAACATAAACTTTAGTGACGCATTTTAAAGTTGAACAAGTCTTGGTCTAAAACAAATAATAAGTATTCTCTCCAGTCCACTTTAATTTATTTTTTGGCCTTTTTTATCGTCCACAATATTTAATTTTTTCAGATATCAAAAAGCATTAATTTCTTTTTTTCCAAAATTGCGCTTAGAGTAAAGAGCCTAGGGGTACTTGTTACCTTTCCAATGAATAAATTAAAGTTAATATGGTCAAATTTATTGTTAATAAATACTAAAAGGTTAATTTTTATGTGTGAAAATAACCTAAAAATTAATTAAAGTAAATCGGAGAGAGTAATAAGTAGAATAGACAGTTAAATTTATATTAAAGAAACTCCGCATGCAATCATAAATAATGATAAGATAAATTTCAACGTGAACATCAAATTCTTAAGGAGGTGTATGTAACACTATAGGTAAATTTTATAACTATAAAACACGAAACGATATATAAGAAAGTAAATTTTAAACATTGTGACACATTTTAAGACGATGTGAGATTAGGTCCAAGGTGGACAATATAACTATTAAATAGAGTAGTTACGTATTCTTTCCGTTCCAGTTTATGTGAATCTGTTTGACTGGGCATATATAGAGTTTAAGAAAAAATGAAGACTTTTTGAATTTGTGGTCCTAAGCAAATCAACAAGTGGTCCAGGGTATTTGTGTGGTTATAAAAGCTTCCAGTTAAGGTTAGTATATTAAAAATTTAAGCTCAATTGTTTCCAAATTTAGAAAGGAGAACAGACTAAAAAGAAAATAAATTCACATATACTAGAACGGAGGGAGTATAATTTACTGTATAGTTATCTTAAATTATTGAATATGTTTAAAAATGTATCATATTAAATGCGGGATAGTGATGTAGGGGAAAATAACTTGCATCATAGATGAGCTAAATTGTTCTCCTCTACAAATACTAACTCTTGTTTTCCACCGCTTAATTTCAAAACTCCAACATCATGATACATTACGGGTAAGGTCTGCGTATATATTATTCTCTTCAGGTTAAGGTCTGTGCATATATTATCCTCTTCAGGCGTAACTAGTGAAATTATACTGTTGTGGTTATTATAAGGTTATTTAATGCATATCAAGACAAATAAGAAGACATGAAAATATTTTAAATCCACGTACTGTGGCTGGATTCTATTGGCCAGGGCCGAAAAAGTCTATAAAAATCTAGAACTCATAATGGAAACGTTACATTTTCATTGTTTTCTCTATCATTTCACATTGTATTTAAGAGATTCGCTATTATTTATACCAAATTATTAGTTATAATTATTTAAGAAGTGATATAATTATATGAATATATTTTATACGGCATAAAACTTAAACTCTTGAAATATTTGTATTCTATGTTATTTTCAGAAAGATTTTTTTTTTTTTTTTGGGTGCAAAAGATAACTAACATATGTTAAAAGATGCGTACTGGGTTGTGGTGCTCGTGCACCGTTCTACATCTACTAGTAGTAACTGCGCTATCATATTTATGTGAGGTATCGTCCCTAAAGTTATCACAGTGGCGATCCTCTATACTAGTAGAGAGCGTTGTTTTGCTGCCTAATTTCAAAAAAGTAGTTGCAACGGTCTCTTTAGGTATGTGATTAATAACAAAACATGTGTTGCTGGCTTGGTCTTCATATTGTTGCTCATATGATATAGGTACCATGCATTGAGATGTCGTGCCCATTTGGTCAGCCAGCAGCATATTTGATCCAGAAGGTAGTGGTGTAACAAAAAGTTGCAACATATCTACAAGTTGCATTCTATTTCCTAGCTCGGCAAGATGGTCCGCTACCTTATTTTGTTGTTAAAATATCATGGTATAGCCAGTTTTCGCACTGGTCAATGAAAAATAGCCAGCGTTTACCAAGTCAATGAAAAATAGCTACTATTTTGTTGCAACAGGGACCGGTCCAGTATAATATACGGGAGTTCTGGTGCATTTGTATACGAACTCTAGCATATTATGCAGGACCGGTATACTTTGCTAACTCTTGTAAAATTTGCGGGAGACTGGAGCACCAGTACTCCAAACTTCAGTATATTATACTGGACAATTATACTTGTTGGAACTCCAGTAAAATTTGCTGGAGTTCCAGCATAATTATGCTTGAACTTCCGTAAAATTTGCGGGAGTTCCAACATAGTTATCCTGGAACTCTCGTAAAATTTACGGGAGTTCAAGCATACTTATGCTGGAACTCCCGTAAAATTTGCGGGCGTATTTTTTCGGATTTTGAACAGTGTTTTCGCTCAGATTTAAAGTGGCTAAATTTCGATGACTTTTGAAACTTGGCTATTTTTCAACGATCAGTGGCAAATCTGGCTATTTTTAAATTTCTCGCTATTTTGTTCCATATACGCATATCGAACTATTGGATCATGGAGCTTCGCGAGGAGGTGCCTGTAATAAGAAATTAAATTAGAATACTTTGAGCTCAAGCTAACTATTGGCGTGGTTACCTCCTTTGCATCTGTTTTCACTTCCAGCGGCAGCAATCGCAATTGTATGGCCATACAATACTTTTGTGACGACCCGGTCAGTCGTCTCATGAGTTACCGTTCTGTTTTTTCCATTTTGACTTTTTTATGCTTCGTTATCCGTGTTTTATGTGATCAAGTCGATTAGTTTGCGTTTGGAGCGGATTTGGAAAGAAATGAGACACTTTGTCTATTTTAAGAAGGTTTAAGTTGGAAAAAGTCAACCAAATGTTGACTTATGTGCTAGAGGGCTCGGATGTGAGTTCTGATGGTTCGGTTAGCTTCGGGAGGTAATTTGTGACTTAGGAGCATGATCAAAATTGGTTTTGGAGGTCCGGAGTAGAATTAGGCTTGAATTGACGAAGTTGATACTCTAGCGATATTCGGTTAGTAGGTGAGATTTTGATCCGATGGTAGGAATGAAATTCCGAGAGTTACAGTAGCTTCGTTATGTCATTTGGGGTGTGTGTGCAAAATTTCAGATTATTCGGACGTCGTTTGGTCGGATTTTTTATCGAAAGTGTATTTCGAAAGTTTTGGAAAACTTAGGCTTGAATTTGATGAGTTTTGAGTAATTTGATGTTGTTTGAGGTGTTTTGATGATTGGAACAAGTTTGAGTGACGTTATGGATTATATTGGTATGTTTAGTTGAGGTCCCGAAGGCCTCGGGTGAGTTTCGGGTGGTCAATCGGACCATTTCATGCTTTGAGGACTTCAGAAAAATTGCAGGTTCCAGTGCTGGCATTTTGTTCATTGCGATCGCGATGGTTCTCTCACGATCGCATAGAGGCTTTGGAGGGAGCAGTTCAATCGTGCTTCGCGTTCGCATAGGTAGAGATGTGATCGCATAGTAGGTAGAATTTGTTGATCGCGAACGCGTAGGGCTGGTCGTGTTCGCATAGAGTAAAGTGGACCTGAGGTTTTGGTTGGAAATTTGTTGATCGCGGATGCGGAGGATGGTCCGCGATTGCATAGAGTGATTCTGCAGTGCATCGTGTTCGCATTGGTTATGTCGCATTCGCATAGAGTTAAATCTGAGGGCTGAGCATTTGTGTTTCGCGATCGCGAAGGCCTTCCCGCGATCGCATAGAGGAAAATGTGCCTAGGCAGAATATCTATAAAGTCATCTTGTTCGCGAATGTGGGTCTATTTTCACCCATGGCTGCTCGTTTTTGGAGATTTTTTAAGGAAATTAAAGAGGAATTCAAGAGGAATCGACTTGAGGTAAGAATGTTGGTCTTAAAACTCGATTCTATTGTAAAATCAACCTAGAAATTCATGGAACTTAAGCTAAAAGGGAAGAAGTTAGGGCTTGTGATTTTGAAAATTTATATATGGATTTGAAGGACCATTTGAGGTCAGATTTAAGAACTTTTGGTATGTATGAACTCGTGAGGAGATAAGGAATCTAATGATGTAAAAAAATTTGAGTTTCGAGAAGTGGGCCCGGGGCTCGGGTTTTGGTAATTTCGGGATTTGTGCCCGTTATTGATTGTTTTCGCTTGGGCTTTATTCCCTTAGCATATTGTGATATACTCACTCTGATTTTGGATAGAGTTGACGCGCGTGGAGGCCGATTTGAGGGACAAAGGCGTCACGAGTTAGATATTTCGCTAGTTCGAGGTGAGTAATGATTGTAAATGATATCCTGAGGGTTTGAAACCCCGGATTGCACATCTTAGTGCCATATTGAGGTGAGTGGGGTCTTTTACTACCGGGGATTGTGACTTGGTCCATCCCGATTGATGATTTTATCGCGTATTTGACCGAAACTTATTTGTTATCACCATGATTTGGGATGATTGCCATATTTGGGCTTCATGCCAATTATTTGAACCCTTTGGGGATTTTTATCACTATTTCCTCACTGTTTTGATCTATTACTTGAACTCAGTCCTGTTGATATCTACTGTTTTACAAACTCAACTACTTTTACTTATATTTGAAACTTAAATGATATTTCTAAATGATGTTTTGGGCTGAGAACTACTGTTTTACTAATACCCGAGGGGCTTGTGATGATTTTTGGACTGAGTGAGGCCGAGGGCCATATGTGAGGATATGCTGAGTGATATGAGGCCGAGACCCTGAGATACATTTATATGCCACGAGGTGGCTTGAGTGATGTGAGGCCGAGTGTCGAGTGATGTGAGGCCGAGTGATGATGCCACGAGGTGGCTTGATATAGCTCTTGGGTCATAAAGGGCCCCTCCGGAGTCTGCACACCCACAGTGAGCGCGGGTATCCATTGTTCTGAGAGTGAGCCCGAGGGGCTGATTCAAGTGACTGTTAGTTAGCCCGAGGGGCTGATACTATTCTGAGAGTGAGCCCGAGGGGCTGATACGAGTGATTGTGAGGTAGCCCGAGGGGCTGGTACTGTTCTGAGATATTGCCCGAGGGGCGAACTTTTATGTGTTCATCTTTCGTATTTACTTGCCATTTTACCTGTTATACTATGGTATTTGTGCCCGAGGGGCGTATTTTCTATGCTTATCGGCACTAACTGTTTTGCAATCACTGCATAATCGTTGAAGAAGTCATTTTCAAAAGAGGTTTAAACTGAGCTAAGATATTTCTAAAGATTTCACAGCTTCATTGTTTTTCCCAAAAGGTTTTACACTGCTCTGTACAGCATGATGGTTTGCCTTGCGTGATTTCTTACTACTCAGTTATTGTTTACCTTTATTACTCACTGAGTTATAGTACTCACTTTACTCCCTGCACCTCGCGTGATGTAGGTATTTGTTCCCTAGGAAGCGGGTTCTGAGCTGATCGGAAGCTAAGTTATCAGAGTTTAGCGAAGTGACTGCCAGCGTTCGCAGCACCACTTTTCTCCCTTTTCGTTCATCAGTCCTGTTTTGTATATGTCCGACCTTGTAGTTCTATTTCTACTCTAATAGATGCTCATGACTAGTGACACCCCGATGTCGGGCTGTGTTTGAATTGTACTTCTGCATTGTTATGATATTATCTGATGTTTAGCATTATTAAATCATGTTTTAGCATATTTTATTGATGTTTAGTTGTTTAACTTTAAATTGGATATGTGTCGGCTAGCCTTGTCTTCACGAGAGGCGTCATCACGACCGAGTTTGGGTTTAGGGTCGTGACAATTTGGTATCAGAGCCTAGGTTACATAGGTCTCGCGAGTCATGAGCAGGTTTACTAAAGTTTCGCAGATCGGTACGGAAACATTTGTATTTATCCTCGAAAGGTTGCATAACCTTTAGGAAAACTTCACATTCTTGAATTTTTATCGTGAGTCCTGGATTCAGCTTTAAATGTAATTCTTTGAATTCCTTCCACGCGTTCATACGCACGCATGAGCGCTCAATATCAGATGTGCCTTAATGGATTATGATTCCCCGATTGAGGGGCGAGATGTGATCTTTGTAAGTTGATGACGGGCCAGTCCGGAGGACTTGAGGCCGGATCCTTGCCTATGGCTTGAGAACCGAGGTGTTGATTGTGTGAACAAGTGTTTTTGAACTCATACGTTCGGTAGTGTCCCTATTAGTGGAAGTGACGGTCGTGGCTATGTGATGAGTATGTTAGTACTGCGAGATGTATCTATATGATGTGGGAGTGATGAGAAAGGCCTATTGAAGGATAGAGGAACTATTAGGTGCTGGAATTCCATCTTGATTCGAGGTATCTCCCGAGTTATGGCCGTATGAAGGATCTTTTCATGTTTCCCAATTGAGAGTGAAGTAAATTTCATGTTGCGGTATGAGTCCAGACTCAGGAAGATCAAGTGACTGCGTAATGCTTGTGACGGTGGGAGGTATACAGAAATGTTAGTTGGAGGCGAAGTAGGTGGGTTATCTCCTGTGGAAATTTTGGGGTTGTGTGACCCTTATGTGACTGTTAGAAGATCTCATGTGCAGGTGAAATATAAGTGTGAAAATTTGAATTTTTGGGCCGCTTAAGAGAGTGGGCTTAACTGTTGTGAGAATGAGTACGAGATTTGCCGAAGATTTAAAGTACTAGATGAATTGTGTTTTCACAAACTTATGAAGGATTGAGTTTAATCTCACTATGATATTATGATAGCAATAAAGTGTATGCGTTATGAGTTATTGGGTGTGTTATAATCTATGGCTTGGGGGAGTTTGCTATTGATTAAGTTGATTGCACGATTAGGTGCTATGTTGGTTCCAGTTTGAGGCGTGTTGATGAGTCAGTGATGGCTCACGAAGATTTAAGTCGAGGATGGCTCGAGTGAAGGAAAATTTTGACAAGGTTATATGGTGCTTCGTAGGTGTGTGAAAATCACAGGATGTCTTAAATTGTTGTTGGTAAAGAATGCTCGGTGCATAGAGTAGGAAGATATTTGTTTGTATGGGGATGAGGTCGTGTCCTGCGGTGTCAGAGTGCTAGTGAGGTGCAGGTGGTTCTGTTCGGTTGATCAGGCTAATTGCAGTGTAAATAGAGTAAATGACTCTCGATAATGGTTCTAATATGTTCAAGATTCTACATGTAACAATTAGGACTGAGTTTTATTGGAAGAGGTCAAGATTGGTGGTATTTCTATGTTAATTATGGGATTCTATGTATCAGTATCAGGAAAGTAAAGGTATAGGATTTAGATTCGCAGGAAGTTCTCCAGAGTAAAGTATTTTGAATGTGGTGCTCTTGGGAATATCTGAGAAAGTATTCGGTGGCTTTTGAGCCTTAGATGGTGTGGTTTTACGTTAAAGTTTGTCGGGCAAGTTTTAGTTAAGGATAATGGTGTACTAGCAAGGAAACATATAATTTGAAGGTAATTCGGAAGGAAACTCAGAGGATTATGACAACTTGGTAGTAAGCTGGATCGGCATGGTAATGGATATGATAGGTTCTTAGGTGCTTATGAAGCAGTGGGTTTACACAAGTGTTTTGCGGCAATGCTCTTAGGTTTAGACGGCTTGCTTAGATTGGTCGAGTTAGAAGGATCCAGTCCTGGCAGGTCTGATTGGTGCAAGGGTAACTCAGAGGGTTCTTGATGGTTTTTTATGTGGTTTGGAGATGTATATTTTCTATGGGCATGCGGAGCATGGGATGTATAGTGATTTTCTTCTAGGTGGGACCAATGGAAAGTTCTTGACTAGTTGAGTACGTGGATGTTTGTGGCTCGGAAGGGAGATGAAGTTCTCATGTTATCCTAGGGGGTATGGTATATGCGATATGTTGTGGAGGATTGAAATTTGCGTGTGTAAGGTTACAGTTCAGTTCTGAATGGAAAGTCATAAAATTCTTAGGCAGCACGGGTAGTTTTAGGTGATTAGAGAAATGAGCTTCAGATGATTAGGGTGAATGATCTTCAGATGATTAAGGAAATGATATTGCTAATCATAGTGATTTGACGAGTGTATATGTTTCGAAAAAGGCAATGTGATTAAGTTGATAGTACTTCGGTAGTATTGCGATGCTTTCTTATTAGATCGACTGCTGATATTCGAGTTTGCTTGATGGCATTGGGGAATTTTAGAATATCTTTCGTGGAATGATTGGGTACTTGAGGTGTGTTATGTAATCGGACGACGAAATTTGGGATCAGGTATGGTGATTTGTGTGCTATACGGGATTGAAGACTGGGAGTTCTCAGGTTCAGGCTATATTGTTGTTGTGAGTTGCGTGTACCGGCTGTTTAGTGAATATAGGGGTATGAAAACCCGAGCGGATCTTTTATGCTTGGTATGTTGGATTTGGAAGTGATATTGGGTTTAGACTGGTTGTCCTTGTGTTGTTTCATTCTGGACTATTGCGCCAAGGCGGCGCTGTTGGCCATGCCGTGAATGCCACGGATTGAGTGGTGAGGTGCGACAGATTATGTCCGAGTAGGGTGGCTTTATATTTCCAAGACCCAGCAGACGGTTGGGAAGGATTGTCCCTCTCATTTAGATTTTCGTGATGGATGTTAGTGCAGGGGCTTCTACCATTGATTCAGTTACGGTGATGAGGGATTCTTCGGATGTGTTTCTTGTGGACGGGAATGTCGCTGGGTAAGGTTGTCGATTTCGATATTGTTTTGGCGCCTTGTACCGTATCGTATGTCACCGGTAGAGTTATAGAGGTGGAAGGAGCAGCTTCAGGTTTCCTTGATAAGGAGTTCATTGGCAGGCCAATGTGGGTGAATGTTCTATCTTGAGTCGGCTTGTTTGGCTTCGAGTGGCATTGTTGAGGGAGGTATTGATTCGACTATTGTTGAGCTTATCAGTGATCTTGGTAGATCTATGAGTTACCTTTCTGTGTTGCTAGGTGTTATAATTTGTTGGTTATAGACACATATGGTGCGGTTCAATTGGGGTCTCTTAGTGGAATTCAAGCGGGAAGAGCAATTGGGCGTTGCTCAGTGAATGGCGTATCGGTTATCTACTATCGGGTTGCGTGGCGTATGTATTTATTTTACCGTGGCTGTAATGATTTGCTTTGGTTCCAGACATCAAATTGTGCGTGGTTGTCACTTTCGAGCATAGTGACTTGAGGTGTTTCATGTGGAGCAGTGTTTGATGGGATCGTGAACTGCAGCGAATCTATGTGGAGACATGACCTTGCGGGTTAGATTCATGGGTTCTATTTCTATGATGCAAGACGTGTTCTCAGCCTTGTGTTGTGGCGGTACTAGTGAGCTTGGGGTACAGCTCTTTCATTTGAGTCATTTTCATGATTTGAGTATGTTCGGACCGTTGCTTATTGGTGCGCGTATTATGCAAGTTGTGGCTTAGGAATATATTGATGTGTCATGTCACCAGAGTAGTTGTGTTGGATTAGATGATATCGACGGATCTTTAATGACTGTAAACAGATTTGACTTCAGCTTGTTGAAAGGATAATATCGAGGTTCGGCTCGGGAATCTGTTGTGGTGTGAGCCAAAAGGGAAGTGGCTTCACGAATGGTTGATCTGGGAAAAACGGTTATGGCTTATTTCGTGTTTCATTTATCATTGACAGTATATTAAAGTGTTGGGATGAGACTTTAATTGATAAGAGATCCTATCGACATTCGGTTTTTGTGTGCAGCAGCTGTGATTAGAAGTTATCACTACAAGCGTTTGAGTTATGTGGTATATCATATAATTGCACCGAGATTGCGAGTATGGGTTATTACAGCTTGTTCGGGCTTAGTCAGAGTATATATGTGAGATTTTGATCTTGTGGATAATTTCAGAAGTGGAAATGTGGTTCTAAGGTTCATGGGATAGGTTGGACTGTGAAAATTTCAAACATATTGTGTTATCGGACCTATACGAGATAGGGTGACGTGGGATCACCCCTGGGCAAGTTCATGGTAAAGTTATTCGGCGATTAGTTGGCTTTTGGAACAACTCTAGGTACGTTCGAGGACGAACGTTTGTTTAAGTTGGGGAGGATGTGACGACCCGGTCAGTCGTCTCATGAGTTACCGCTCCGTTTCTCCCATTTTTGCTTCTTTATGCTTCGTTATCCGTGTTTTATGTGATCAAGTTGATTAGTTTGCGTTTGGAGTGGATTTCGTAAGAAATGAGATACTTAATCTCTTTTAAGAAGGTTTAAGTTTCCGGATGTTGACTTATGTGCTAGAGGGCTCGGATATGAGTTTTGTTGGTTCGGTTAGCTTCGAGAGGTGATTTGTGACTTAGTAGCGTGATCGGAATTGATTTTGGAGGTCCAAAGTAGAATTAGGCTTGAATTGGCGAAGTTGATATTTTGGCGATTTCTGGTTGGTAGGTGAAATTTTGACCCGAAGGTAGGAATGGAATTCCTAGAGTTACAGTATCTTTGCTATATCATTTGGAGTGTGTGTGCAAAATTTCAGGTTATTCGGACGTTGTTTGGTCGGGTTTTTTATCGAAAGTGTATTTCGGAAGTTTTTGGAAACCTAGGCTTGAATTCGATGAGTTTTGAGTATTGATGTTGTTTGAGGTGTTTTGATGATTGGAACAAGTTTGAATGACATTATGGATTATGTTTGTATGTTTGGTTGAAGTCACGAGGGCCTCGGGTGAGTTTCAGGTGGTCAATCAGACCATTTCATGCTTTGAGGACTTCAGAAAAATTGCAGATTATTGTTTTGGCATTTTGTTCATCGCGATCGCGATGGTTCTCTCGCGATCGCATAGAGGCTTTGGAGGGAGCAGTTCAATCGTGCTTCGCATTCACACAGGTAGAAATGTGATCGCATAGTAGGTGGAATTTGTTGATCGCGAACGCATAGGGCAGGTCGCGTTCGCATAGAGTAAAGTGGACCTGAGGTTTTGGTTGGAAATTTATTCATCGCGAACGCGGAGGGTGGTCCGCGATTGCATAGAGTGATTCTGCAGTGCATCGCGTTCGCATTGGTTATGTCACATTCGCATAGAGTTAAATCGGAGGGCTGAGCATTTGTGCTTTGCGATTGCGAAGGTCTCCCCGCGATCGCATAGAGGAAAATGTGCCTGGGCAGAATGTCTTTAAAGTCATCTTGTTTGCGAATGTGGGTTTATTTTCACCCATGGATGCTCGTTTTTTGAGATTTTTGAAGAGGGATTCAAGAGGAATAGACTTGAGGTAAGAATCTTGGTCTTAAAACTCGATTCTATTGTGAAATCAACCTAGAAATTCATGGAACTTAAGCTAAAAATGGAAGAAGTTAGGCCTTGGGATTTTGAAATTTTATTTATGGATTTGAAGGACCATTTAAGGCCGGATTTAAGAATTTTTGGTATGTATGAACTCGTGAGGAGATAAGGAATCAAATGATGTGAAAATTTCTGAATTTCGAGAAGTGGGCCCGGGTCTCGGGTTTTGATAATTTCGGAATTTGTACCCGTTATTGATTATTTTCGCTTGGGCTTTATTCCCTTAGCATATTGTGATGTATTCGCTCTGATTTTGGATAGATTCGACGCGCGTGGAGGCCGATTTGAGGGGCAAAGGCGTCGTGAGATAGAGATCTCGCTGGTTCGAGGTGAGTAATGATTTTAA
Organism: Nicotiana glauca; assembly: GCA_026770625.1. Lineage (NCBI taxonomy): Eukaryota > Viridiplantae > Streptophyta > Magnoliopsida > Solanales > Solanaceae > Nicotiana > Nicotiana glauca. Next base: position 65,090 of record MU788525.1, read on the forward strand.
ATGATATCCTGAGGGTTTGAAACCTCGGATTGCACATCTTAGTGCTATATTAAGGTGAGACACGCGTTGGATGATGAGCGTGGGGTCTTTCACTACCGGGGATTGTGACTTGGTCGGTCCTAATTTATGATTTTACCGTGTATTTGACTGAAACTTATTTGTTATCACCATGATTTGGGCCGATTGCCATATTTGGGCTTCGTGCCAATTAATTGAACATTTTGGGGATTTTTGTCACTATTTGCTCACGGTTTTGATCTATTACTTGAACTCAGTCCAGTAGATATCTACTGTTTTACAAACTCAGCCATTTTTACTCAGATTTGAAACTTAAATGATATTTCTAAATGATGCTTTGGGCTGAGAACTACTGTTTTACTAATGCTCGAGGGGCTTGTGATGATTTTCGGACTAAGTGAGGCCAAGGGCATGAGATACATTTATATGCCACAGGGTGGCTTGAGTGATGTGAGGCCGAGTGCCGAGTGATGTGAGGTCGAGTAATGATGCCACAAGGTGGCTTAATGCAGCGCTTGGGCCGTAAGGGGCCCCTCCAGAGTCTGCACACCCACAGTTAGCGCGGGTAACCATTGTTCTAAGAGTGAGCCCGAGAGGCTGATACGAGTGACTGTGAGGTAGCCTGAGGGGCTCATACTATTCTGAGAGTGAGCCCGAGGGGCTGGTACTGTTCTGAGATATTGCCCGAGGGGCGAACTCTTATGTATTCATCTTCCATATTTACTTGTCATTTTACCTGTTATACTATGGTGTTTGTGCCCGAGGGGCGAATTTTCTGTGCTTATCGGCACTAACTGTTTTGCAATCACTGCATAACCGTTGAAGAAGTCATTTTCAAAAGAGGTTTAAACTGAGGTAAGATATTTCTACAGATTTCACAGCTACGTTGTTTTCCCCAAAAGGTTTTACACTACTCTGTACAGCATGATGGTTTGCCTTGCGTGATTTCTTACTGCTCAGTTATTATTTACCTTTATTTTTACTGAGTTGGAGTACTCACTTTATTCTCTGCACCTCGCGTGCAGATGCAGGTATTTGTTTCCCCGGTAGCGGGTTCTGAGCTGATCGGAGGTTAAGTTATCAGAGTTTAGCAAAGTGACTACCAGTGTTCACAACACCGCTTTTCTCCCTTTTCGTTCATTGGTCCCCTTTTGTATATGTCAGACCTTGTAGTTGTATTTCTACTCTAATAGATGTTCATGACTAGTGACACCCCGATGTCGGGCTGTGTTTGGGTTGTGCTTCTGCATTGTTATGATATTATCTGCTGTTTAGCATTATTAAATCATATTTTAGCATATTTTATTGTTGTTTAGTTGTTTAACTTTGAATTGGATATGTGTCGGTTGGCCGTGTCTTCACGAGAAGCGCCTTACGATCGGGTCTGGGTTTAGGGTTGTGACACCTTTAATGAGTGCTTGCAATTCAGTCGTTATACAGTGCACGTGAGAAACGGGGCCAGCAAATCACACCATCCAATCACCCATGTGGTTTCTAATTACACCTCCAATTCATCCGTATCCATTTCAAAAGATATTGCCTCGTCCGTATTTAGTTTGTATTAATTTACTTCCGTTGTCTCAACAAATAAAACACAATAATTTTTAACAATTGGTTGGTACTTTAGCTACGATTTTCTCAAACATCTTCCAAAACTATTAAATTTCACATTTAGAATTAAATCATGTGAAAATAGCACGGGCTAACCAGTTTATGGACTAGTAATCGAAAAATAACCAGCGTTTGCAAAGTCATCAAAAAACAGTCACTATTTTGTTGCAATATAAAAAGTTCCAGCATAATATAGTAATATGCTAGAGATTAGGACACCTGTGTACAGGGCTTTTCAAAACTGAACTGTAACCGTCAACCAAATCAATGGCTTATTGACTCATTAGTATCGGATTATTGGAGTAATGGATAGTAAACGGATTAAGATTTTATAATTAACGACTTAATGATTTGGGGCGTATTACTCAATTTTTTTATTTGATAAATCGTAACCTGTTAAAAAAAATTATATTTACACTTTCTTATGGATCTTGAAGTAGCAAGAACTCCTAAGGCTCTATGTCGAGTCTAATTTATAACTTTTTCGCCATAATTTTCAATTCTATCCGGCTCATCAGGTTTGTTAGGATGCGTATAGGAAGTCAGTCAACAAAACCACCTATAAAAAGGAATCCATTTCAATATTATACCAAAAAATTTCTATTTGGTTTAGTCAATAAAACGTCCGATAATAATTAATCTGATACCAATCCGCTAACAGATTGCTATATTTATAATCCGATAATCGATAATCCGAACGGTTAAGTGTAATTATCCACTTGATCCGCCTTATAAGCCCCCTACCTGTGTATGAACTTTCAGCATGAACTCTAGCACACAGAAAGTTCCTGCATAATATATTGGAGATTGGAGCAACTGTGTAAGAACTTCCAGTATATTATGTTGGACCAGTATATTATGCTGGAACTCTAGTGTATTATGCTTAGGGGTGGGCATATTTCGGTTGGAATGGAATAAACCGGTCGAACCGAATTTTTTTTTGGTTTCAGTTATTCGATTTGTTCGGTCGTTTTCTATCTAAAATTTCAAAATTTCAATTTTCAGTTTGGTTTTCGGTTACTAAGTTATTTAGTTTGGTTAACCGAAATATCGAATTATTAGCATATAGGTTCTTTAAGTTATATATGGGCTAAGCCCATATATAATAAATTAAGAGAAAAAAACATAAATATGCAATATTTGAGTAAAATTTTCAAAAACCTAGTAGCAATTATTATTTTACATTCATGGCAACTAAATATATACATTCCTAGCAGAAAATAACTCAATCCCATTAAAATAGGGACGCTAGTTACTAATCCATACAAGTAAGCAAGAATAAAAGGAAAAATGATAACTTCCATCCAAAATTGAAGCTCTCTTCCAAATTCCACTAAAATAGGCATATAATTAATGATATACAAATTCTACCCATCACAAGTAAATTACCGAACTTTCATGTTATTATAATTTTATAAGTGATTGCTACTCTTCTTCGATTGAAATATACATTCACTCAATGTGTTTTCTTTAATAATATTTTATTGATTTTTTATTTAAAAATATATAATTAATAATATGTATAATATTGGAATAATCATGTATATTTACCATAAAAATCCTTATCCTTATATTCTAAAAAATATAAAATACACATATTTAGTGAAAATATATAAAGTATATATCTATAGGGTATGTATATATTATAAATTAGTTATATGTTTGGTATAAGAAATAAAATTTAGATGATTATACAATAACAACCATGTTTAATTAATAATATCATGTATTCTTAGAAAGATCAGCGCGTGGATTTTGCTTCGGTTATACCATCTATATAAATATAGATGGTATAATGATGGTATTCTGTATATCTATATTTGTTTTTTTTTTTTTTTTTTTGTGTGTATATTTATATGATATAACAAAGATATATTAATGGTATATATGTGATGAGCTTCCATAATTTGGTTGTATATATTAATTTTTTTTCATCAAGCTTTAAAATTTTGAGTTCCAAATTTAATCACAATGAAAATTAAAAGAAGGAATTTATACCTGGAACGGCAATAGAAGAAAGCAATGAAGAGATTGGAAATTCGAAGAAAGGGAGTCAATGGTAGAGTGATAGTATGAGAAAGAAAGAGAAATAAAATATTAAGAATTTAAACATAATCCCTTGTTTTAAGTAAAAGTTAAAAAATAAATTAGTTACTATTAAATACTTTCAAATGTGCTATATTTGGAATAAAATCTGCTATTATTGGAATGATCAAAATACGGTAACATTAATATAAAAATTATTTTATAAAAGTCCTATGGTGTAAAAATCTCATAAATGATTAATACTAGAGGAAGTTTTATAACTGTCCAGTATTTAATAAAATATTACAAATCTTAATAGCATTAATGAATTAGCAAAAGTAGCAGCAAAAAATTTACATTCCAGTCCGTCAAGGAATTGTAGACCATGAATCACGTTTGTACAAATCCATTCCTATTTTATGTAGCTAATAAAAGATCATTTCTCCTGTTTTGGCCCAAATGATTTATTCTTAATTTATTACAGCGATTCCTTCCATCCATGGACTGATCTATTCCACCGTTAAAACCTAGCAAAAATAATATTTTTTGGTATAAAATCTGCAACTTTGTCTATATTATACAGCCTATTTATTTATTTGTTTACCTTATACATCTTGTATATTATGAAAAATTATATAGCACAGGAAATTTAAGATTATATATGTGGTATATGAACATTATAAACCATGCACGCTTATTCACTTACATATGGTATAATATATCATAAATCACATATAATAAAAAACCTTAGGGATATCATTGTGTATAATTAACAATAACTTGTATAATTTTAGAGTAAATTAGGTATATTATTTGTAATACTCTATATATTGACTTATTATGTGCATCACGTATATTTATTTATATGTTTAGGATAAATAATACTACTTATATATTTATTTGTACATTATATATTATTCTAAAAATATAAAAGATATACATAAATTATGTATATTGAAGAAAAAATTATCTATACATGTGGTATATCATCTCCAGTAATCACCACTACCGAGTAAATTATCTTATCTGTACCAAATTTTGTAATCCCATACCACTTACCTTAACTCCGAATCCCATAAACTAAAATATACAAATAAACAAAATTAAATAGAACAGTTAATGGATTAGATGGTAAGAGAGATGAGCCACGACGCATGATGAATTAAAAATATTGGTACAACTACACCAAGCTTCTTTCTTTGAACACAAATGCCTTCGGAGGGAAAATGGGGTTATGGTGGTTAGGCTTAAAAAGTGAAGGCGGAGGATGAGAGTGAAAAAGGAAAGAACCGATATATTTTATTTTTTTTTTTTTGGGGTG
>MU788525.1:90411-165306 GCA_026770625.1 Nicotiana glauca
GCATAATATACTGGAGTTCGTACACAAATGCACCAGAACTCCCATATATTATACTGGACCGGTCCCTGTTGCAGCAAAATAGTGGCTATTTTTCATTGACTTGGTAAACGCTGGCTATTTTTCATTGACCAGTGTGAAAACTGGCTATACCATAATATTTTAACAGATTTGTCCCTCTACTTTAGTAAAATATCCACGTTTATACCTAGTTCTACTATCGGTCCAAAAATGTCACATAATTAAATAATCCACATAATTAACCTATCTACCGAAAATCTTCCTTCTCCTCTCTTTTTATTTCTTTAGTAATTTCATATTCTTTTTCTTGCCAGATTTCTCATACTTGTTGTGAAACTTGTTTTCATTATATGGTCAACAAGGTAGTTTATTTCCCTTTTTTTGGTTGGACAAAAAGGAAGATTTTTATTTATCTTTGTAAACAGGAGAAAAATAGCTGCACTCTGGGTTGAATTTATTTTACAATTTTCTTTCTTTGTGAAATGAAATTACAAACTGAAAAGTAACTGAACTCTTTGCGTTCCCTTGTTTTCCACCATAGTAACGTTCTTTGCTTGCCGCTATGACTAAATGAAGTTTTCCGTCTGTTACATGCTACAAAAATTTTAAATATATGAGAGACTAAATAATTCAGATTCAACTAAGTGTATCATTTTAACTCTTTGGAGTATGAATGTCAGCAAATAATATTGGATCATTTTTAAAAAATATTTAGTTATCTATCTTGGTAGAGAGGCTACGTGTTCACATCGTCCTCATATATTTGCCAATAAATTCGTCCCTAAGTAGCACTCATTTTGTTTATAAAATTAATTTATTAGTACTTCTTTTTTATAATATTGGACTTCGAATAAAGTTTTAACGGTTTGTACCTCTACTTTAGTAAAAAAAAGGGAAAAGGAATCAAATGGTAGGGAAAAGAAAAAGAGAAAAAGTAGTAAAATAAGAAGAATAGAGAGTTAGAGTTAATTATGTGGATTATTNAATCCGAGCAGTTTTATTAGCCGCCACAGCAGCCACAAGCAAAAACTCTAGAAACTTCTCCAAAAGCACGCCACAATCCGAAGCATTTTTACCGTCACGCACACTGGCTAAAACGGCGACAAATCGGACGATTCGCTCGGCAGAAGCCGTACGACGCTGGAAGTCGAATAACGGTGTTAACGCTCTCGAGAATGCACCGAAAAACTTCTCCGGTGACTTCGTATCGGAACGGATAGCCGAGAGTTCCTTGAGCTTCCGTTGATGTATTGCATTTGACGATCGAGCTTCGTCCAAAACCCTAGAAATTTTTTCGGTCAATTTTTTATGCATTTCTTCTTCGTCTACTACTGGAACTGGCATTTTCAAACAATTTTTCGGATGATCTTTTGCTTCTTTTCTGTGGATCTGCTCGACGGAGTGTGAGAGTGCCCGGGNGAGGTATAAACGTGGATATTTTACGAAAGTAGAGGGACAAATCTGGCCTTTTTCCTTTTTTTTATTGAGGTGGTCCATTGCCACTGTGGACAACCGTTAGAGTTGGGGATATTTTTATCTACTTTCTTAACGATAGGGACGTATTTGGACCGATAGTAGAACTATGTATAAACGTGGATATTTTACTAAAGTAGAGGGACAAATCTGACCTTTTTTCCTTTAGAAAAATATTGATGATTTCTCTCTCTTTCTTTATCTTGAGTTTTTAGATTATTCACTTGCATTGATACTACTCCCTGCGTCTCAAATTATGTGTCGTGATTTCTAAAAATAGTTATCTCAAATTATTTATCATTTTAAAGTTCACGACTAAATTAATTACCTTTTTTCAATTCCAACCTTAATATCAATTGCTGTTGAATATTACAGAGACCTCAATTATAAGTAAATATTAAATGAAGAGAAGTTATATCTTAAAACATAAATGAGGGTAAAACAATCAAAAATATCTCATGTTAAATATTTTTTTAAGCAACGTATAAAATAGAAACATGGCAACAGATAATTTGTTGACCGTGGTTGCTTCTCGGTGCTACTTTACCTCGGTTTTGTTCTCAGGTCTAAAATCTAAACGTGACATTCATTAGACAAAATTTGTGCACTATGCACAATTCATTAGCTACATTATATTGTGTCAACTTCATATCATTACCATTTACAACATTAAGGCTTCAAAAAATTTATTTTTATTTGAAAAAACTAATTGGACGAATAATATACAGTCAAACTTCCATATAACAGTCCAGTTTATTCCGAATATTTTGAATATTATAGCAAAGTATTGTCATAGAGAACATATATTATAACATACCATGAACTAAGAAAAAATTTGGCTTTTATAGTGAAAATAGAGAAAAACATTTTTAGCAATAAAAGGTAATTAGACGAAGCAGATTAAGCAGTAACATTTTTTAAGAATATTGAATAGCCACCTCAAACTTCTTCCTTAGCTTAATTGCTGCATAACTTATAGTTTCTCTTTTTTAAGAATATTTAATAGCCACCTCAAGTTGATAATTGATACCCTTTTGTTCTAGGGAAATATACATTTTTAACCGCTCCCAATAGTAAAAGCTAATAAAATTTATATTTTTGTATATATGTGTTTTATATACTATAATATGCATATTTTATATATTTTTAGTTAGTACATATAATTAGTTTCGATCGATTGGTCAAATTTATAATGTTGCCCTTTGTTCTATTTCAGTGGATGGTTTAGGTGTCAGAGAATCCAATTTATATTTGGGCTTTTTTCGAGTGGCGGATTGACTGGATTAAGTTATATTTGTACTAATTTTTAAGTTGTGACTATATTTTAGAAACTTTTAAAAGTGATGGATATACTTTAAACAACAGTCCTAAAGTGATTATTCATGAAAAGTGTCCGGAATAATTTCTTTTTAAGCATCTGCCTTTTTCTAAAGAAAAAAAAAAAAAAGAGAAACTACCAGCTATGTCTATTTAGTAAAAATTGCACGGGGCGTCCTATTTGGTCGCCCCCATTTAACCTATACCCAATTTTTTTAAAAGTTTTAACTTGTACCCACTTTGTTAACAACTCCAGCCCCCTTTCTCCTCCTCCTTCTGCTCCTCAAATTCAAAAGTGACTTATAATTTTAGCCAGACATTCCCTAATTGAACTTCAACCGGAAAATAAATTCCAACGAGTTTTCACGCTTGCCGGTTGAATTTATATTTGCTTGTGCTTACGTTATTGTCGCTTTCGTTTTGGAATTATATCTATGATGTTTCGACATTATTCTGTTGGTATTTGAACATATTGCTACAAAAAAAAACTTGACTTCGGCAATGATTATTTTTAAGTAAAGGATGGAAGGTGTTGAATTAGGTGGAAAGATTTCAAGAAGCACGAAGAAGCAACATATAACGTGATTTGAAGAGACAAAGTGGCATTTGAATTATGAAAGATTACAAAATAAAAATTTCAGCCAGTTACAAAAACAAAAACTTCAGCTCTTGTATGTAATATTAATAGGTAGTAAAAAAACTTCAGCTCTAAAGCTGAAGTTTTCAGTTACAACACAAAAACTTCAGCTCTAGTATGTAATATTTTTTTGGTAATTAAACTGATTTTATTACCAAGTAAATATTTACAGTATACATCCTCGACTCCCTGTCTATATTCCTCTGTTGGATATGTTGCCCCAACTAAAGGATACTACTCTGTCCCATACACTACTGAATCCTTCTATACTATACTGGGTACCAATTTAGATTGCTTAGGTACTTGTCCAATTTTTTGTAACATTGAGCTCATATATGAATCTCCTGCACTACCATTTTAACTGTTTTTACCACATTGAACTTTTCCTTTTGAAATATACATCTGTTCCTAGCTTTCCACACATGATAGACAACTGCAGCCATTGCAACTCTATATAGTTCAGCACCTGCACTCTCCCCTGCTGCCTTCTCTGTTGCCTATTGTATTTCTTCGTGCCACTGCTTCTTTCTTCTCACTATCCCTTGCCATTGTAATATTTTCTGCCAAAGTTCCCATGTGGTATCACATCAAAAGAAAAGATGTTGCATTGTTTCATTGCTTCGATTGCACAAAGAACACACTGTATCATCCAGTTTGCTCCATCTAGCAAGTCTTTCCTTGATGGCTAGTCTGTCTAGGATTGCCAACCTTAGGATGAAGGTCCATTTAGGCATTCCCTTGTTATTGCACACAAGTCCCCTCCATGGCACCTTTTGGAAGTTCCCTTGTAGCTTCTCATACATCTGTCTGGTGGAGAATTTTCCTATCTGCTTCACTTCATCTTCTGAGTAGCCTGCCTTTTGAAATTGCTCCTTTGCCTTGAAGATCTTCTGTATTACCCAGGATGCATTTCTAGGTTCTATTTCCCAGATGCTATTACCTTTTATGTAGTAAGTATGAACCCATTGTACTCATATTTTCTCCTTTTCTTTACATAAGTTCCATAACAACTTACAGATAGCAGCTTTGTTCCATATCTCAATGTTAGTGAAATTTAGCCCCCTACTGATTTTGGCATACATAACCTGTCCCAAGGAATCAGAGCCTTCCTTGTTGGTTCAACATCCCCAGTCCACAGAAATCCCTACATATTGTCTCAATGAACTGTATGATCTTCTTAGGCAGTATGAAGACTTGTGCCCAAAAGTTCTGAAGTTTTCCCAGGACACTTTTGATCAGTGTTGCTCTTTCTGCATAAGATAGGAGCTTGGTTGTCTAGCATTGCACTCTACCCAACATTCTATCTATCAATGGTTCACACTGGGCCATTGACAACCTCTTTGTACTTAATGAGACACCAAGATATCTAAAAGGTAGTTCACCTTTAATATATCCTAGTGTCTCCAAGATTCTTTGTTGCACTCTACTATCTACACCACCAAAATACACACTACTCTTGCTTGTGTTAGCTATTAGACCTGAAGCTTTGGAGAAAATTTGAAACTGCTTATGGATTTCCACCATAGACTTCTCCTCTCCCTTGTAAAATAGTAGCAAATCATCAACAAATCCTAGTTGTATGAGATTCACTTTAGCACACCTTGGATGAAACTTGAAGTTCTTGTTATTCCTTAGCTGCTTAAGTAATCTGCATAGGTACTCCATTGCTATGACAAAGAGCAGTTGTGATAATGGGTCCCCTTGCCTCAACCCTCTCTTTGCTTTAAATGGTTTGAATTGTTTCCCATTTATAATGACTGAGTATGATACTGTGGTTATGCATGTCATCACCCAGGTTATATATCTTCCTGGAATCCCCAGCTGCCTCATTACTTGTTCCACATATACCCATTCTACTGAATCATAGGCCTTCTGCATATCTATCTTGAGCATACACCTAGGAGATATATTCTTCCTTCCATATCTTTTTATTAATTCATGGCTCATGATGATATTATCTGTTATCACTCTTCCTGGCACAAAAGCTGCTTGACAAGTATTTATCACCTCTGATAATATTTCTTGCAATCTACTTGTTAAGATTTTAGAGATGATTTTGTATAGTACAGTGCAATATGATATAGGTCTATACACTTTTATGCTACTAGGATTCTTCACTTTAGGAATCAAAGTTATGGTAGTGCAGTTTACTTGCTTACACATTTGTGGATTGTCAAAAAACTCCACCACAACTTGAGTCACCTCCTTGCCAATTATGTGCCATGCTTTCTTGTAAAAATAAGAATTGTATCCATCACAAACCGGAGCCTTGCTGTCATCTATGTTTTGAAGTGCTATCTGGACCTCCTCTTCAGTTACTGGCCTTATCAGGTTCAATTTTTGTTGTCTATTCAATGTGTTCCCATACTTCATTACTTCTGTGTTCATTGCTGGTAATTGTGCTGCTGCTGTTCCCAGTAGATTTTTGTAGAAGTTTAGGATCTCCTCTTCTACTTCATCTCCTATGTTAAGTATTTGACTTGCATTATTATACAAACACCTAATATGGTTAGTGTCCTGCCTGCTTTTTGTGCATGCATGAAAATATGTTGTGTTTGCATCTCCCAAGTTAAGCCATTTAATCCTTGAATTTTGCCTCATAATGCTTTCTTCAACTTCAATCCATTTAACTAGCTCATTCCTTGCTTCTTTTTCTTGTGTTGTATTATCTGTGTTGCAACCAGGTACATCCATTTGCCTTTGAATCTCCTGCAATTTCCACCTTGCCTCCTAAATTTTTTTCTCAGTGTTATTGAATTCTTGTCTATTCATCTGTTTCAGCTTACTTTTTAGCAATTTGAGTTTCCTCCATACTATGCTCATTAGTTCACCTTCTTCTCTTCTGTTCCAACATTGATGTACAGCTTCCTCAAAACTTTTATGTTGAACCATGTAGTTAAAGAACTTAAAAGGTCTCCCACCATTCTGTTGTTCACAACTCATTGGTATGCTCAATGGACAGTGGTTTGAAAACCCAGGTTGTAGCACCCTTCCTTCCATTTCTGGCCATTTTTGAATCCAAGCAGTATTCACCAGTATTCTGTCAATCTTACTATGTACATGGTTGTTTGTCCATGTATACTTCCTACCTACTGTCTTTAATTCAGCTAATCCATTCCTCCATATGAAGTCTTTAAATTCTTTTACTTCATACTCCTGTACTTGAGTACCTTGAGTCCTGTCCTCAGTTGTCAAAATGGTATTGTAGTCACCTAGTATCACACAAGGATCATTAGTACCAGCAATTTCTTTTTCCATATCTTCCCATATCTTTTTCCTTTCTTGTATTGTATGCATTCCATATACAACACCCAATGTGAATTTGATACCATTCTGTCTTCTCGTAACTCCCCCTATTATGTATTGTTGGTGCATTTTATAGTCTTCAAATTATATCCTTGTCTGATCCCATGCAATCCATATTCTTCCACCTGGAGCCTGTGCATAATTGGCTATCCATCTCCAGTTATTAACTATCTTCCTTATAATACCTTCTGCCTTTACTTCTTTAACCGTGTTCTCCAAAACTGCTATCAGTACTACCTTATTCTCCTTAATGAAACTTTTTAATTCTTTTTGTTTATACGCTTTATTCATTTCTCTCACATTCCAAACTATAATTTTCATCATTAAAGTTTTTTTTTTATTGTTGTAACCCCCTCTGCCTCTATCCCTAGGCAGTTCACTCTCCTTGTTTTGTTCCCTTGTCATTTGGACCATTCTTTGAGTTGTATCTACAAGGACAGTGAATGCATTGCCAATGTTTACTTCTCTTTCATCCCTGCCATCTCCACTATTTTTTGAAGCAGATCTACCTTTTGCCACCTGCCATTGTTCCTCCCTGTGTACCTCATCCCTTTCATCTTCCATTTGTTCCAGGAATCTGCCCCTTTCATCAATTCTATCTTCCTTAGGATCTAAAATCCTCACAGCTTTCCATATCTTTTCTTGCTGGTGCATTTCAGGTACTTGTTTGCCCCCTTCTTGCTTCTTAGCTCCTTTATTCTGGCATGAATGACCTATTTGACAGCAGGTTTGACGGTACTGTGGTTTCCAGTCATACTGGACAATTTGTTCATACATTTTCCCTTTGGATCAATCAACTTAATTGTTCCCGGTAAGTTCTTTGTTATATCCATCTCAATGAGAACCCTAGCATAGCAAACTCTATCAGTCATAGTTGTACAAACATCTACATACAATGGTTTTTCTAATCCATTTCCAATTTTGCTAAGTTCCTTATTACTCCAGTAACTCAGTGGAAGTGTTGGGAATTTTACCCACAATGGTATGATTTTTAACACCTCCTCATTAAAATCAAAATTCTCAGTCCAAGCTTTCAGTATTATAGGTCTACTATTCATAGTAAATGGTCCATTTACTATCACTTCATCTTTTTCTTCAATGTTATTCATTAGAATTATAAAACAGCCATCACTATGATATAGTACCTTAGGTTTCATGGCTTTCCCCCATTGAGCAGCTATGAATCGTTCAACAGCACCTATAGTTGGAGTGTTTCCAACTACATAGAGAATTAGAGCTCGATTCCATTTATGTATTTCATCAGCTATGTCTTCCTCTAGGATCTGCACTACAACTTCACCCTCTTGTATCACCGGTGGAATGTATGTTAGATCCATTCCTTTTGCAGCTAACTTGTTGTCATGTAATAGTCCAGCCCATGATCTGCCTAGATCTGTTGGTTTCTTCTTGTCATCCTCATATCGCGCAGGTACTATTCCATTGCCCTGCACCTTACCATTACTGTTTGTTACTGTTTCATTGACTTTAGCTCTACTGATACTTGCTTCTCTGATGGTAGCTGATGAGTTGATTTTTGATATCCCTATGTTAGCTGGGCTTGCTAGGATGCTCGAACTTACTCGATTGCAGCTCAGATCTGGCCAACTTAGCTCATCGTCACTGTCCAGATCCAGCTCCTTTTTCCTGCATTTTCCCTTTTCCATGTTGTTTCCCTTGCTCCTGTGAGTTAATTTCCTTGCTTCCTCGATCTGTGATGATCAATTTGGTTTGATTTCTCTTTGGTCTCCCTCTTCCTCCCATTTTCCGGCGATGGCGCAGGTTAAATCATCTAACGTGTGGCGAGAGAGAGAAATTTACGACAGAGTATATCTTCTATATTCTAGTATGTAATATTAATAGGTGGTAAAAAAGCTGAAGTTTTTGTGTTGTAACCGAAAACTTCAGCTCTAGTATATAATGTTAATAGGTGGTAAAAAAATTCAACTCTAGAGCTGAAGTTTCCCAGTTACAACACAAAAACTTCAGCTCTAGATCTGAACTTCAGGCCCTGCTACTAGAATGTTGATGTTTTGCGCGATTGCCTTTGCTACTTCAGCCTCGTATGCTGAAGTTATCCGAAAAAGCAGGTACACTTGCAATTTTTTTTGCAAAGCGGGCACAAGTTAAAATGTGACACAAAAAGCGGGCATAGATGCAAATGCCCCGTCTATTTATAAGTAGCTCATTATAAATTAGCCAATTTATAAAATATTACGAATATTATTAATATTAGTCAATTAGCTATTTGTTGCAAAAAGTGCCGAATTTTTGCTGAGAACAGATTGGGACATCTTAAGGAGCTTGAAGTTTTTGGATGATTTGGTGAAGTTTTGAGGTGGTTTGAATTGAAAATTCGAAGTAAAAACTGAACATAAAAAAAGACATGTGTATAACAATATGTATCATTTGTGTATCACGTTGTATATCACATATGTATCATATTTGTATCAATTGTGTATCACATGTATATCCATTTATACCTGCGTGTGAGATACATGTTTGATACATGTGTCGCCGAAGAATTTTTTGAGCTCAATTTAATTACGAATCTTTATAAAAATCCAGTCCAAATCACCTCCAATCTTCCTCAAATTTTGTATATTGACTTATCTATATGTTTTAAATGAATTTCAGCTATATCCATTGAAAAAGTTCCTCTTTTGCTTAGCCTTTTGGAATATTGTATATATATTTTTTGTATTTCATCACCTTATTTACTATCTCATCCATGAAATTTCCTTTCCGTCTTTCATCTAATGTTCCTAATCAAGCTTAAAAATTCAGAAGGTGATTTTGCATGTGATTCTTTGAGAGTGAAAAAACTTTATTTATTTGGTTTTTCAATTTTTATATGTATTTGTCTAGCTTTGGTAAGTCTATGACTAATGTTAGAGGTTGGTAAGTTGAAACTTATTTGGAACATTCGTGTAAATATCCCAACAACAAAAAACGAAAAAGCACGAAGACCATTTATCTTTGTTTTTCTTTAAAAGATTCTCAAGATATCAATATGATGTTTATTTTTAGACTAAAATTAACATTCGTCTTTTTTCAAGCCTAAGTTACAAAAACGTATTACAGCTCTTGTCCAAAAATTTGATTTACCATGGTTAATTTTTAGCTTATGTAGAAAAAATAAGATCCAAAACCAAAAAAAAAAAGAACTAAGATTTTCTCTCGTGTGACTGTCACGTATCCTAGGGCTACCCTATGGTACAGCCTGTTATCTCAAGGGCGTGGTTAGGCTCTTATTGGAGTATCCTCGCTCGAAGACTAAAACGAATTGAATTCTCTTTCTTTTTTTGTGGGAGTGGCTGAAGAGACCAGCTTACTAGGGGTGGGCATATTTCAAGCCGAAGAGACCCGCTTACTAGGGGTGGGCATATTTCGGTCAGAACCGAAGAAACCGACCTAACCGAAAATATTTTTCTTTCGATTTCGGTTATTTATTTTTTCGGTCGGTATCAGTTTAAAATTTTAGTTTTTCGGCTTTATTTTCAATTATTAATTTATTTTGTTCGGTTAACCAGACGAATTATTAGCATATAGATTCTTTAAGTTATATATAGGTTAAGCCCATAGGTAATAAATTAGGGAAACTATCAGCTATGTTCATTTATAAGTAGCTCATTACAAAGATTGTCCAATTCATAAAATATTACTAATATTAGCCAATTAGCTATTTTGAGCAAAAAAATATCAAATTTTTGCTTTTTTTTAGTGAGTGTTATTAGAATAAATTGGGTACATCTTAAGGAGCTTGAATCTCAATTTTGGGATGATTTGGTGAAGGTTTGAGGTGGTTTGAATTGAAAATTCGAAGTAAAACTGGACATAAAAAAAATGATATGTGTATCACGTTGTGTATCACATATGTATCATATTTGTATAATTTGTGTATCACATGTATATCCATGTATACATGTGTGTGAGATACAAACGTGATACATGTTTGATACATGTGGTGCAGAAGAATTTTTTGAACTCGATTTAATTACGAATTTTGATACAAAACCAGTCCAAATCATCTTCAATCTTCCTCAAATTTTGTATGTTGACTTGTCTATATATTTTTAATGAATTTCAACTATATCCATTGAAAAAGTTTCTTTTTTGCTTAGATTTTTGGAATATTGTATATTTTTTTGTTATTCCATCGCCTTATTTGCTATCTCATCAATGAAATTTCCTTTCCGTCTTGCATCTAATATTGCTAATCACACTTTAAAATATGGAAAATAATTTTTTGCATGTGATTCTTTGATAGAAAAAATCTTATTTATTTAGTTATTCAATTTTTATATGTGCTTGGCTAGTTTTGGTAAATCTATGATTAATGGCTAGAGGTTGGTAAGTTGAAACTTATTTGGAACATTTGTGTAAGTTTTCCAATAAATAAATATTATTAGGCCCAATCCATCAAAGAACCAATCCAAATAAGTGAATCCATCAGGTTTTCAATCTTAAAGACTTTCACTCTATTAAAATTTGAAATTTTTACCTTCCTATACCATATATGAAACCTTATTACCCTCAATGTTTAAGGTTTGTGTTAATTACATTTTAGCATACCAAATTACCATTTATATACCATAATTCAAATTAGGGGTATAATTAATGCTTCATTTATACTAGGCGTTAAGAGCGTATATTCTCACATTTACCTTTACCCGCCTCTCTCTCCTCCCACCCCCACCCCCCACGTTTTACCATCACCACCTCACGTTTACCATCAGTTGCAGCATATAGACCCACGAGTCTACAATTTGTTCTCCATTTAATTTCACAAAATCTCAATTTGAAGTTCTATCTGATTCAAGTTGAAGTAATCTTTCTCCCAAATCATGAAGAACATGAAAACTCCAAAAAAAAAAACTTTAAAATCTACATTAGCTGATATCCCATCTTTTGATTTGGGTGTTTTAACACCAAAATCACCACCAAAAAAGCAAAATCTACGCATGCAAGTGAATCTACTACTAATATTTCACCTCCTAGACAAATGCATGCGGAGATGAGAACCAAGCTATTGCACGATGTTGATGCTGGTGGAGGTGCTAAACCAGTCGCGAAGCAACTAAAACGAAAGGGGAAAAAGTTATGTGAAGATGACGATTTTGTTGAAGATTCACCTAAAATTCCATCTGTTAGAAAAGCTAAGGTCTCTCCTGGTTCATCAAAACCAAAAAAGGAAGAAACACTCCAAAAAAGTACCAAAATTGGTTGAGAAAAAGATTTGGCTGAAGGTAAACATTAATTATTTTCCTTTCCAGTTTTTTAGTGTGATTTTGGTTGAAAAAATATGTGGTTCAAGTGTTTTTGGTAAATTGTAGAATTGTCTTAATTTTGTAGATTAATTGTTTCAATATTGTAGATTAGTTATAAATGTGTTTTTTAGACAGTTCATAATTGTAGTTATTGTGTAGTTGTTATGTAGGTATTTGTGTAAATTATAGATAAGTGTAGGTTAAGGTATAATTTTTACTTTTTGTGTGCTGCTACATTTACCTTCATATTAACTACAATTAATTTATATTTTGTGAGTTACTTGAACTAACTGTTATATTTTTGTAGTTATAGAGCTGTGGTGACCTTTTTATTCCTTCATGTTTGGAGATAATTTTTACATGTGTAGATGTCCTGTAGTGTTTTGTAGGTGTGGGTTGGCTGTTATTTTTTAAGTTATATATTGTAGTTATTGTGTAGTTATATGTAGATTACTGCTTCTTATTTATGCAGTCTACTAATGTTTAATAATTTATTATTTTTTGCAGAATGACAATTACTTTGCACCACATAATGTGGATTATGGGGTGTTTAGATTTCACACTTTGTGTGATCCAAGCATTTCAAGCCAAATAAAAGCGTTACTCTCTCCAAATGCTTTAAATCTTTTTAAAAATACTTGCTTTGGTTACTTTTTTTCTCTCCCTTCGATTTGCATGCAAAACCAAGCAATTCATCTTCTCATGAAGTATGAATTGGCTAAGTCTAACAAATCTCTTTTTTCAGTCCTCTTGAATGGTGAAAAATTGAATTTTGGATTGAGAGACTTTGGTTTGATTACTAGTCTAAATTGTGTGAATAAGTTTTCAAAGTATGGTTACACGTCTACTTATGTTAGCCATTTAATGAATACCTATTTTTCGAACAAACAAAGGGTTGAGAAGTGGCATTTGAAAAATGTAGTAACAAATAAAGCCTCGAAAAATGATGAGGATGCAGTGAAGTTGTGCATAATTTATCTGTTGGAATTTTTTGTTTGTCCTTCTGATAAAGACCACGTGTCTTTCATAGATCAGTTTAGATTCTATCTGGTAGAGTCTGGTAATTTTGAGTCATACCCATGGGGTATTAAGTCCTTCAATCAGGTTATGGAATCTGTCCGACATCGTCTAAATCTCCGTGTATATTCTTACCTCATACGGGGATGCTCATTAGCCTTGCAAGTGTGGCTTTATGAGTGTTGCTCTACCGTCAGCACGGAGCTTGCTGTGAGGTGTTCTGACTCAATACCTCGCATTTTAAGATGGTCAACTAATAAGTGCTAGATTTGGTTAACCGCATTTGAAGAGAAGATGATAAAGCCTGAGTGGGTTAAGGTATATTTTCAGTTTTGTATTTTTCTACATTTACCTTCATAATAACAACAATTAATCACATTTAGTGAGTTACTGGAACTAACTATTTTTTCCATCATTCAGTTCACAAGCATGCATGAATCTGGAGAAGAGCTTGGAGTGCTTACCTTGCCAGCCAAGATTCAGTATGAAGATGAACATGGTGCTCAACCATCACAGGTTCCAATTGTTGGTTCTCCAACATTTGAACCAAAACATAAAGATGGTCAAGAGGACACTGAATCTGTGGCTAGCAAGCTCGGTAAGCTGGAAAAGGGGATTGAGAAGGTAATATAAATAACTATAATATATTGACATTTTGGCTACAATTTATCTATATTCCATTACAATTATTATTTGTTATACATTGTAATTAAATTGTAGTATAATTCTATATTGAGCCCTTTTCGTATTGCACACATCTTAGTTAAATTGTACTAGAACTGTGGCACTTTGAATAAAATTAACAATTAACTATATTTTTAATCATTAGGTTGATGGAAAATTAGATGATTTTAAGAAGGCTGTATTTGAGGAACTTTCAAGCCTTCGAGAGTCCATAGATGAATCCGTAAATAGTGTTATGAAATTCAAATCAAGTGGTGATCAAGTGCATGCAAGCACAAGCAATATAGGTATCTACAGAATGCCAACAAACATATCTACAAATTTCAAGACAGCATTATATAATTATATTTACCTTTTTTCACTATGTTTTGCAGCTGCAGTTTCTCCAGAACATGTTCAAGCATATGTTGCCTTATATCCTGATTGTCAAGAAGCAGCTGGGGCAGATAAAGCAGGTATACTATCATACTTTCATTATAAAAAGGTTTATATCCGAAATTTTATAATTCACATTTGAACTACAAATTCCTACATATATCTACAATTTACTTTTTTTAAATTATTCATTCATGCTGAAGTTTCAAGTGAACATCTGCAAGCACATGTTGAGGAAGAACCAGAATTTGAAGAAGTAGTTGAGGTACAACAAATATGTATAATATCAGAAGCTCATTATATTCACTTTTATATCCACAAATATTGTATTACTACATACATCTACATTTATCTACAGAACCTGAAGTTTCTCCTGAAGGTGTGCCAACACTTGTTAAGGAAGAACCATACATTCAGGAATGAGTTGAGGTAGAAAAAGCAGGTTTAGTTGTAACGACCCGGCCGGTCGTTTTTAGAATTTATGCCCCGATCCCCCATTAACTGCTTCCCCTAAGTTCATTTCTGCTATTTTGGTTTGTCGGGACGTTCGGTGTTAGTATTCGGAGTGTTTTGGGACACTTAGTCCCTAAATGAGAGCTTAAGAGTTGAAAAAATGGTCCGTATTCGGAACAGTGTGAAGACGATCTCGGAATGGAAATTCGATGGTTCCCTTAGCTCCGTTAGGTGATTTCGTGATTGGGAGCGTGTTCGGGATGTATTTTGGATGTTCGTAGCTCATTTAGGCTTGAAATGCCGAAGTTCGAATTTTTTAAGTTTTCGGTCCGATCGCGAGTTTTTGATCAGAGGGTCGGATTTGGATTCCGGAGGTTGCTGTAGCTTCGTCATGCCATTTGGGATGTATGTGCAAAATTTCAGGTCATTCGGGCGAGGTTCGGTTAGGTTTTTGATCGAAAGCGTATTTTGTTGGAATTTGAAGTTCTTAGGCTTGAATCTTTGATTTAATTGGATTTCCGGTGTTGTTTTAGGTGTTTTAAGGATTGGTGCAAGTTTGAATGAGGTATTAGGTGGTATTTGTGCTTTTGGTTGAGGTCCCGGGGGTCTCGGGTGTGTTTCGGATGCTCAACGGGCAAGTTATGGAGTTGGGAGGAAAAATTTGCAGCAGGCTTCTGGTATTTTCGCTTCTGCGGCTTGGGAACCGCAGAAGCGGCTAGGCAGCCGCAGAAGCGAGGCGTGGGCTCAAGGTCAGGTCCGCAGAAGCGGACGAAATTTTGCATAAGCGGTATCGCTTCAGCGATCCATAGACCGCAGAGGCGGAAAAAGGTATGGTAAGTGGAAGCCGCAAAAGCGGCACTTTGTCCGCATACGCGGGACCGCAGAAGCGGTCCCTTGTCTGCATAAGCGGAAATGTCTGGACAGAAATATCAACTTCGAGGGTTTAATCTCATAAGTTAGAAAAACTCAATTTGAGCACGTGAGAAGGGGATTTCGAGCGGGGTTTGAAGAGAAAATCATTGGGGTAACATTTCTTTGATACCTTTTCATTATATTTCATCATTATATAGCTAAATACGTCATTGGAATTCGAATTTAGGATCAAAACTTGGTAAATTTGGGGTAAAACTTCATAGACCAAACTGTTGGGTTTTGAGGGGGTATTTGACCTCCGATTTGGGAGATTTTCATATGGTTAGACTCATGAGAGTACGAGGGTTCTGAAAATGTAAAAATTATTCGATTCTGAGACGTTGGCTGGAGGGGCGTTTTGGTTATTTTACCTATTTTTGCGCCCTAGCTTTAATTTTTAATAGTGGAATCAGTTGTTTGCATTATTATTTACGATATGTAATTGAATTGAATAGATTTGGGCCATTTGCAGTCGGATACTCGTGGCAAAGGCGTGGTTNGTACGCGAGGTGGCGAGTACGTACTTGAGCCGATTGATGAAAATCCGATTTTACTTAAGTTGTTAATATTTAACTTTCTTTCTTATCTGCCTTATCTTACTTGAAGCTTATTACTTGTGCTAGACTAGGAAAGCATGTCTAACTGACTTAATTGCCTAATTGCTTAAGTTGTTTAATTGTACTACGTGAAGCATGCTAGGCTAGTTCTATCTGCTGCTCTATTTTTTTTTCCGTACTTATCCCTTGGTTGTTTCTGGCTGTGATTGCGCATTTACATTGGGACTACGGATGTGGGATTCCGGTAGCTCCCCCTCTTGTTGTTTACTTTGGGACTGCAGGTTAGATTCCCGATAGATCCCCCCCTGCACTTTTACTTTGGGACAGCGGGTTAGATTCCTGACAGATCCCCCTTGCATATTGGTACATGAGTTGGAATACGGGACGGTATTCCGGGAGATCCACTGGACAGTTGAGGAAAGGGCTATAGGACGGTATCCTGGGAGACCCTCATTGGTATCAACGACATTGTACTGTGTTTACTCTGTGTTTACTCTGTCTTTGTAGATGCTATTGTTTCATTGACCTGTCTTATTTCACCGCCGTATTTATTATTCCTATTAGATTATTATATTGTTAATTATTATTATTATTATTATGATATTTTACCTCAGTAGGGCCCTGACCTTCCTCGTCACTACCCAACTGAGGTTAGGCTTGGCACTTACTGAGTACTGTTGTGGTGTACTCATGCCCTTCCTGCGCATGTTTTTTTTTCATGTGCAGATCATACAAGTACCTCTACTCAAGCGCACTATCCTTGAGGCGAGGAGACATACGGAGACTTCGAGGTATATCTACAGCGTCCGCAGACCGAAGAGTCTTCTTCCTTATTCTAGTTGTAGAGCTGTTATCCTATCATACTTTTGATATAGTTATTCTGGATATTAGAGTACTTATTGGGATTCTATTAGCCTATGTTTCCCATGAGTTTTCGAATTTTAGAATTTGGTTGTAGACTTCCGCATATTCTTAGAGTTGTACATGCCGGACGACCTTATACTCAGTTGTTATTTTTTATATGTTCAGTTTTAATTGGTTTTTCCACAAATATTATATTTTTCTGCAATACTTGGCTTACCTGGTCGTGGGGACTAGGTGCCATCACAACATGTTCACGATCGGTGAACTAGGGTCATGACAATAATATCATAATATACTTTTGAATAGATAATGTTGCTTATACAATTTTTCATTGCTGTTAAGTATGTAAAATTTTTATGTAATAGATATTGAAGATAACATTGCACAGTTCCCAATTCACAGTGTGACTGTAGCAGCTCGGACAGAACAAATGATTGAGCATCCGGTAAATGAAAGTGAAGATGGAGAGCATGTGAATGAAGTTGTTCCTGAAGGTTCAGGCATTGACAAGAAGGGTGTGACATTGGATGACTTTGAGTTGCTAGACAACTTAACACAATTGGTTATGTATTGCGAGCCCATACCAGATGAAGCAACCCCTATTCATCCGATAAGAACCACGCAACCGGGGAAACATGCACGATCACCTTTCACACCTTTGTATAGTTCTGGAGGCAGCAATTTTGTTGGACGTAAATTTTTCTACCTCAAGCACCCCTTCACAACTGTTATAGGTGAAAATGTAGATGCTGATTTGATAGAGAGGTTCACCACCTGGTTATACCATCGTAGTGACAAAGCATCTAAGAGGTATGAATGCTTAATTTTACACTTTCATTTCACAATATTTAAAATTTAAATATGTAATTCATCCTATCATTTTTTTTGATTTGATATTTATATGTTATTACAGGAGGAAGGAATACTTTTCCAAAAAGGATAACCAAATCAAGCCTTGGTTAGACCTTGGTTGTGAAAATGTGGACAAGAAGGACTGGTTTTATTCCCTTGCTCACCCAGGACAAGTCATCAATAACACGGTAAGTATAAAAAATAGCTTCATTCACAATATATGTACAAATTGGATTTTTTTGTACTTTGGACAACATTGGAATCTCTGTGTATCATAGTTGTAGTTACTTTGTAGTTAAATTGTAGAGCAAGTTATTTTAACTTATAATATTAACTGTAGTTTAAATTTGGATATTATTGAGACCTTATGTTAGTTGCTGTGTTGCATTTCTTGCTCTGTATAGTAGCTAAAGTATAGCAATCTTTTAGAATATTTGATTGCTGCAATTGTAGTTTAAGATGTAGCTGTTATGTGGATAATTGTGGTTACTCTGTAGCTTATAGTAGATTTTATCTTATTTTTGCAGCACATTGATGTTATTATGTATTATCTGAGAAAAAGAGGCCAATACGGCCCTAACAACAACACAAGGTTCACAACAATCGATTGCTTGTTC
This sequence comes from Nicotiana glauca, assembly GCA_026770625.1. Taxonomy (NCBI): domain Eukaryota; kingdom Viridiplantae; phylum Streptophyta; class Magnoliopsida; order Solanales; family Solanaceae; genus Nicotiana; species Nicotiana glauca. The sequence goes on from MU788525.1 coordinate 108,761, forward strand.
AAGACTAAGATTGAACAAATCTATAACAAGTTCATAAGTTCTCCGCCAGAACTTAAGTATTCGGTTGTTAAATCAGATGATGATGTTGCAGAATATATTCTTGGGTATAGATTTATTGCTAATGTTGCCTGGGATGTAGTTGACTATGTGATCATGCCTGTGAACATTGTAGAGAATTTCCATTGGTTGTTGCTCGTTTTCGACATAGCGGACATGCAACTTTATGTTTATGATTCCATGGTGTCTTCACACCATCATAAGTCTGTTGAATCAACTGTTGATAACTTTTCAACCATTATCCCTCTGTATTTGTCTTGCACTGGTTTCTACGAAAAACGCAGAGACATTGACTTCAAGACCACAAAAGCATACATTGAGAAATCAGTTACAGACCCTCTCACTATTCGGTGGATGGTTACGGAGATTTCACAGCAAAAGAAAGGATCACTGTAAAAAAACTATTGTCTCTTTCTATAAGTTTAATTATTTTTTTTATAATCAATTGTTAAATAATTAAAAAAAATTATTATATGCAGCGATTGTGGTGTATTTGTGGTTGTTTTTGTGGAGTATGTTAGCCTTGGAGATTTAGCAATCCCAAAAGAAGACCTTTCTGATATCAACCAACACCGTAGACGCTATGGAGCTCTACTATGGGACTATGCTACAAAAAAGCAAGAAGATGGGTCAATCAGTAAAAGTGAGGTTACATGCAGGCTAGCAAGGAGGAAGGGTGCTCCTGCTAAGAATGAGAGGGCTAGAGTACAGAGAAAGAAGAAATAGAGTCTTGTGTTCTTAGTTTAGTTGATGTCATTTTGTAGTTGAAGTGGATTACATTGTAGGAAATATGCTATTTTGGTTGTTTACAATACTTTATCTTCATTATATTAAACTTGAGTACTCTGATTTGCTAGAAAGTTATTTTTGATTAAGATTAGAATATAATTTTCCTACAATTAATCTTCACATAATTTTTATGAAATACCTTTAAGTTCTAGGTAGTTTTTGTATATAACTGTCAGTTGAAATTAAGTTACACAGCAAACAGATGAAATAAATACTCAAATCATATAAATAAATTAACCACAATTTATCTACAAATCATCTACAAACTATTACCATGCTACAATTTAACTATATTAAAACTACATTTTAACTACAATCTGAAAACACTTTACATTACGGTTACTTTATTAATATCAGTTGTTTTGTATATAATAAATATTAAAGTTTAACTAAACTATAAAAAAGACAAATTTAGATGCCTGACAGAATACATAAAATCATATTGAACGCAAATACATAAATTGTAGTCTACTTCATAATCATCTTCAAAAACTTAAACGAATACACAAAAAAATCGTATAATTTGAACTCACTAACATTTATTTTGAATAACTATTCTATCTACACGATATTCATTTCTTTTTGGGCGCATTCTTGCAAGTTCTTTTGTTATGCCCTTTACCTCCACAATTTTCACATGACACATTGTACTTCTTTGACTTTATTTCATCAAATATTTTATATCTTTCCTTGTGAGGTCTCCCTGACTGCCTTTTATCTCCCGCCGGTGGCTTTACTACCTCATCCAAAATATGTTGTGTCACATCCCATTTGCTTTCATCGGGAAGAGGATTTAGTGGCATTTTATAGGTACGCAAAAGGCTCTTCCTTGTGTAATACGGAGAACAATATTTTTCGTATGTTTCCTTCCTGTGCCTTAATGCTGCCAAAGCATGCGCACATGGAAGTTCATCAAGTTGGAATTGTCCACAGCTACATTTCTTATTTTTTAGACACACAATATACTGCTTCACACCATCTAACACAGTATGTATATGATTTGTTGAAGTCCTCACCTACAATTGAAGAACAAACAGAAAAAATATTATATCAATCATTAAAAAATATTATCTACAACTTACCTACAAATCAACTACAAATACACTACAACTTATATACAATATACAATTACCCACAATTTGACTACAATTTATCTACAATCTTGAAATACTGCATATTAAGCAATTTATTTTTCCTGCACCAAACAAACATATCTTACCCTTAGTTTATGAGATAATGTACTGCTGTCCTCCAATTCTTTGTTGAATTTGTACCCAAGGTATGTGAAAATACCCTTTGCCTTCAATAACTTCTCTTTCGTCCAACGTTCAAGAAAAGTCCTCATATACTCTAATAGATCAAATATTGGCAGCTCTCTTGCCTCTTTTGTTACAACATTCAACGACTTGGCAATGTTTGATGTCACAGTAAAAGTTCTATTCACCGTTGCATGTACTCTTGACCATCTATGATAGCTAATATCATATAAGTAAGATTTCACACACAAGTCTACCTCTTCAATCTTCAACATCCTTTCATTAAATTCATCCAGAGCGTACGCCCGTGCTGTAGCAAAGTACAATTCATGTAATTGTAGATGTCCCTTCTTGAATTTGGACCTTATATTTGTCCAAATATGCCACATGCAAGAGCAGTGTGGCATGCCCGAATAGACAATTGATGTTGCCTTCAATATACTCTCATTCCTATCTGAAACAATACACATTGAAAGTCTTTCACCATATACCTCTTTGAATTGCTCAAAGAACCACTTCCAAGATGCGTCGTTTTTAGAATCAACCACAGCATAGGCCAAGGGCAATATAGTACCCATATTTTTAATTCATAAAATATTAATTGGCAGCTCTGAAAATGTATATAAAAATATAATTGAATAAGAACTACAATATATATTCAGAATATAGATAATTTATCTACATTTTTTTGTGTGTTATCTACAAAATAACTACAATTTAACTACATTTTATAGACTGCCTAACATATAACTACAAAGTTTTTACATTTTTTACCTGGTGCATCCATGGTGCTTGCTATCAGCATAATCTCCATGTAGGCTGACCTTATGAATGTCCCATCAACTACTACTACTGGCCTACAATGTTGCCATCCACTTATTGATGTACAAAGAGCAACAAATACATATAAGAAGCAATCATCTGCTGCCTTCTTTAATTTAACAACAGAACCAAGATAAGTCTCTTCAAGAATATAAAAATATTTGGGTAATTTGCTGTAGGAGTCAGCCAGATTCCCTCTCAAAAACTGTAAAGCCTTTTCCTTTGCTCTCCATGCTTGCATGTAGCTTAGGTTCAGTCCATGTTCGGATAACATGTCAGTTTGTATATCATTTGGTGTGTAAACAGTCTTAGGATCACAATACTTTGGAACGACCATGCTACCAATTACAGTTGCAGTACGTTTTCGCTGTGTGAATGTTTCGTCCATTAAGGAGCATGCGTGTTGTCGGCTGAAACTCCTTATCTTGAACATTGCAGAATCATTAATTGATGTCGACTTGAAGTGCCATTTACAGTTTTCAGAAACGCATATAAGCCAGTAGCTACAAAAAAATACAATATTTAATACATGCTATACATGTAGATGCAACAAAAAGGATTGTTTTAACACAAATCGTTATAAACTACAATTAACTACAATTTAACTATAATTTAAATACAATTTATACAAAACTACATATCTTCATTAAAATACTTCTTTTAGTGATCTATTCTCCACAACTAACTCCATACCTTCTATGACTAGATCTTTTTACTCTGAACTGGAACTTTTGCATCACAGAAAAATTCTTCATTGCAGCAGCTACAGTTTGCTTGTCTTGATACACTTGTCCTTCTTCAATATATGTTTGCGTATATTCAGTTATTATTTCACTTTGATATTCCTCTATAGCTGGAGAGGATGGAATTTCAAGTAACTTTATGGATCCAGACGAACCTGCAGCAACATAGAGATAAATGTAGAAACTATGTAGGTAATTTTGAAAATAACAATGTTTTATCCTCTTCAGTACATTGTTTTTTTGTATTTTAATTGTAGATAAATGTAGTAATACTGTAGATACAACACTAACACCATAACTTTCTGCTATGTTGAATTATACAAACCTGCAATTGTGCTATCGTTGGTGATTGCCAATTCCATATTGAAATCTCTTACTCTTATACATAAAGGATACGGACCTAAGTTTTTATTATTTTTTTTGGTATCCATATACACATGAACCCCCATATCATTCCTAATCTCCATTGGAGGACAATTGTCGTTCATAATGTATTTGATTTCTACAATTTTTTCTGATGTATCAATCGATAGTTGTTCTACAATTGTAGAAATCAGAATTCCGTAGCTTGCATTCTCATCTACCATAATAACATCAACTTCAAAATTACTAAATCTACCATAGTTATCCCAATTCCCATTCAATTTTAGCATTATTGGGATTTTTGACATGATTTCGTGTAGTTTAGAGAAAAAAGATGAACAACAGATATAATTTTGATAATTTAAGTACTGAGGACGATGAAGAACAATTTTGAATTCTACAATTTGTGTTGTGTTGTTGATTCTTCTGGAGCTCTGCATTAATTTTGAATTGTATTGAACGAGAGAATTACGCAGCAATCAGATCTCTTTCAGTTTCAAATTTCGAATTTAATGTGGAAAGAATCAAACGCAAATTTTGTGCCTTTTTTTTTCGCGCGTTTTAAATGGCAGAATCTGCCTAATTATAGATTGGTATATAAATTATAGTTAAAGTGTGGACTGGGCGGGTAATTAACAAATTATGCATATTTTTGGTAATAAAGTTTCATATATGGTATAGATAGGAAAAAATCCCTTAAAACTTTCATAGCATAATTGATAGTATACTTGGAGGATTTCACACACAATTATAATTTACACTCTGTTTGAATTTTATATTCCATAATACGTGCAAAGCGTAGTCTATTTTTTTTTATAAACACAGTATTCTCAAAAAGTTTGAAATTTTGAAAAAAAATAAAAAAAATTCACCAGTCCTATTATTACATAAAAGGAGCCCAATATGATATTGTTCAAACAGAAAACCAATTCAAAATAAACCAATATGAAATTGGAAAAACGAACTGAACCAAACTTATTTCAGTTCGGTTTCGGTTACTACTTTAACAAAATCAAAAACCAAATAACCGAACCGAACCGACCAAACGCCTACCCCTACCACTTACTAGAAGATACCATTCTTTTAGAATAGTGAAAAGGTTAACTACCCTATGATCCTTCTTATCCTACAGAGGTATACTATAAGCCATATTTCCTAAATGGAACCTAAAAGATAGGATGGGTGATCCATAAGATCTTTTGGCGAGGTTCACCCTTATCGTGGGGATCTTTCTAGAAATAAAAACTTATTTTGTTGAGGCAATTTTTCTCGTCGCTTACCTGCATAGATGGATTGATTTTCGCTATCGTGCATCCACCTTTTACCAGTTGATGATGGTGTAGTACTTAATATGAGTTTTCTCATGCCCCATACAACTTCGAGTTCCCCGACTCAATGAAATCGGAGGCCTAAAGTCAAATCGTAAGAAGATGTGAGAAAATAGTATTAGTAATGTGATAACGATTGGACAATAGACACGATTAATTTAGATAACCAAGAAAAAACTATATAGTTTTTAATATATTTTCTTTTTAGGGTTTAAGTTTTCTTTTAAGTATTCCTGTATAACATTGTCTAATATTTTAAAATTTTGAGCTAAATTATTCAAATTTACTAATAAAATATTTGATAACTAGAACTAATATAGTGTAATGAAACAAATGGTTAATGCTTTGTTAACTTTAAATTTTTTTACTAATATAAATAATTATAACTACTAGAAAAAGTTTTGGATGGCTAAGAAGAAGTTTTAGTAGCATTATCCTAAAGCCACCCACATCACATATATTGATGAAAGAATAGAGAGGGTACAGTAAGCAGCTCTTTCCCATTAAAGATAATTTATTATATACAAACTAAAATCATATACTATACATAAAAGGGTTACAATGTAGTTCCATAGAACTAGGATTTTCTAAGAAGTATAAACCTAGCCTCCAAACTTATTATTAAAGCGATATATATATATATATATATATATATCGAGGCCGGATAAAATCATACTATTTTGCATCATTGTCGTTGTTTAGTTTTATTGTATGTAGCTTTTTGATAGCATTTGTATGTCAAAGACCTTTTTATGTTAACGTTTGATACACACCTAAGGTGAACATGTATCTAAACATAACATAATTAATTTTGTTTTAGTACATATGTCGATTCAGGTTCGTATCAAAATTATGACATACTAAAAAGGAATGGTGGTGTTTGAATCAGTTAACGTGCATACAGTAGTATATAGATCATGAAGTCTGCACTCTCATTTTCTGTACTTAGTATTTTCTTTTTTATGTGTTTAGTGGAAGATTCAATAGTAGTTCTATTGATTCGCCATAATCTTGTATTGTGGAATCTAATATTATATATATGCGTGCAAAATAAGTCCAGACAGAGTTAAATTTTTATCTTATAAAACTCAAAATTCTAACATAAAATCCACGAAATTTTATGTTTTGGTTCCTACACATATAAATTTTAATTATTAATCCACCACTATATGAATTAGTTTGAGTTTTTGAAATTTAAATTATTAGATGGTACCTTGAAATCTGCATTCGAGTTGATTATAAGGATTGTGGGTTCCTAGTTTTATTTTTTTATCTTATTTTCGTTTCTTTTTTTTGTATTTTGTGTTGCAGTCATACATTTAGGTTTAGAACCCGAAGGAAGAGAAATAAGTCTTTTTATAAGCTCTCTTTTTTCTCCCGAAAATCAGGTGCACTTTTATATCAAATTGATTTGTTATATTTGTTTTCATATCCTTAATGATAAAAAAAAAGTGCCATTTAAAAATTCTTGTAAGTCGTATACAGTTCACATTAAAGAAATCTCTTCCAAAGGTTTAGTATTTTGGCTCAGATAGGTGATGAGGGTTCGTAAGTCAACAAAACGATTTGAAATGAAACTCCCCCCACCTTGTGCCAATAAGATTGAGATATTCAATGGTCCACTCTTCTTTGAAGAATTAACCCAAATAGGTATTCACCCGATGCTTAAACTAAGAATAACTGCTAATATTATGTCGGGATCTTTACTGCTTACTATTTGTAGTCATATACATAGATTATATATTATTTTATATGAGGCTTCGTAAGTCAACAAAACGATTTGAAATGAAACTCCCCCCACCTTGTGCCAATAAGATTGAGATATTCAATGGTCCACTCTTCTTTGAAGAATTAACCCAAATAGGCATTCACCCGATGCTTAAACTATAAATAACTGCTAAGATTATGTCGGGATCTTTACTGTTTACTATTTGTAGTCATATACATAGATTTTATATATATATATATATATATATATATAACACCAACCTACTATTCTTCTTTTATAAAGCTAACCCCAGAACTTGAGTTTTGGATACAACTCCATGGGATTGAGACAAGAGATTAATGCAATATCTACTATCTAGAACCTTGATAATGCTTTAAGAAATTTTTACACGTTATAGTGTAACGATCCGCCTAGTCGTTTTGAGAATTAAAGCTCCATTCAACGGTGTTAGGTCTGGAACAAATTCATAATATGAGTATCAACTTGCACATGGTTGAATTCAGTTAACGGATGATTCAGAGTCAAATTGAAAGAAGGAATTTAGTTTTGAGAGTTTAAGCGGTGAGAACTTGACCGAAATTGGACTTTTGAGTAAATGGCCCCGGAATGAATTTTTAATGATTCCAACAGCTTCGTATGGTGATTTTGGACTTAGGCGCGCGTTCGTATTGTGTTTTGGAGGTCTGTAGTTAATTTAGGTTTGAAATGCCGAAAGTTGAATTCTTGAAGTTTCTGGTCCGATAGTGATTTTGATCCGAGGGTCAGAATGGAATTTCGGAAGTTGAAGTAGCTCCGTAGTGTTGAATGTAATGCTTGTGCAAAATTTCAGGCCATTCGGACGAGGTTTGATAAACTTTTTGATCGAAGGCGTAAATTGAGAGTTTTTGGAGTTTTTAGGCTCGAATCGATGTTAAATTGGTGTTCTGATATTGTTTGAGCGTTTCGAAGGTTGGAACAAGTTTGAATGATGCTATGGGATATGTTGTCATGTTTGTTTGAGGTCCCGAGGGCCTCGGGTGGGTTCCAGGTGAGCTACGGGCCATTTTCCCTTGTTTTTGAACTGTTGTTTCTGGTATCTGATACCCTTCTTTGTGTTTGCAAAGCCCCTCCTGTGTTCGCGAAGTGTCTCTGCCGGTTGCCTCATTTTCCTTCCTCGCATTCATGTAAATAGCCTCACGTTCACATAGCTCTACCTCTTCATTCACCGCGTTCGCGTCAGTCCATCGCGTTTGCGTAGTTATGCCATCCCACCCTTCGCATTCGCGTACTAGTTCACGTGTTCACGAACAACAGTCTTTGGTCCATCAGACTTTCCTTCTTCGCGTTCGCGTTGAGTAACCTGGGTAGCCTTTATTCTCTTCTTTGCGAACGCGATACTTCTTTCGCGTTCGCGATGCACAAACGCGTGGGTGGACAAAATATATTCTAAAATTGAGGGTTTCACCATTTTCATCATATTTTGACTTCTAGAGCTCGGTTCTTGGCAATTTTTGGTGGATTTTTCACGAAATTCTATTGGGTAAGTGTTATTCAACTATAATTATATATATTACATGAATTTGTCTTTATTTTGATTATTGAAATTGTGTTTTGGGTTGGGGAAGGAGGTGATTTTGAAGAAAGATTCTAAAATGAAAAATCGTGATTTGTGGGACCAAATGGTATCGGAATTTGATAAACTTTGTATTGTTGAACTCGTATCAGAATGGGTAATTAGTTTTTGAAAAATTTGTCGGTTCCGAGGTGCCGACCCAAGGTCAATTTTTGGATCGATTTTTAGAATTTGATCAAGATTGAGACTTTATGATCCAGAATAGTCTCTTATGTGTTTTATTTGTGTTTTGAAGTTAATTTGGTTAGATTTGAGCCGTCTAGAGGTATTTTTACCCGAGAAGTGCATCTTAGAATATCAGTTTGTCGTCTTTGAGGTAAGTATCTTGCCTAACCTTGTGTGGGGGACTTTCCCTTAGGATTTGAGTCTGCTATGTTGATTGTAATTCGTGTACGCGAGGTGATGAATGCGTGCTCGGACTTATTTGTTGAAAAATTGGCCTTTTAGGGTTCTTAGGTCCTTATATTCACTATGTATGAATGTGTACTTGATATCTTGAGTTTTCCACTTACTAGTTTCACCTCTACATGCTCTAATTGGAATTAATTGTTCATGATTCATTTTTAATTCCTATTTGACTCTTATTTTGCTTAACTTGATATTTTTACCTCTTCTATTGTCATGCTATCTTTCATAGCTGCTCATCCTTAATTGAAATCATTATATAATCTTCGTAAATTGCCTAACCTTAAAAGAAGTTTAGATAATCTATATTTAGTTGACATTTCCTTATTTGGAATTATTTGATTCATGTTAGCTTTCTTGTTGTTGAATTACATATTGTGGGATCGTTGCTTCATATTATTTTCTCTCTTGTTGAGTTGTTCTTATCACGCTTAGTATTCTCTATTGTAGTTATTCCTTGTGAGCTAGTTTTACCGTCTCATTGTGATTGAAATTTCTTGAGTTGAATTACTCTTCGTATTCATGTGTTTGTTGTACTTGTTGTAGTGGTGCACGAGGTTTCTGCCGTGCGATTGTTGATATTGTGATGCATGAGGTTTCTGCCATGCAGTTGTTGATATTGTGATGCACGGGGTTTCTACCGTGCAACTATTATTATGGGGTTGCACGAGGTTTCTGCCGTGCTATTGCTACTATTGATATATTGCACATGCGACATGATAAGGGGGGATATGTATATATATATTCTTATATGTGGGTTGCACATGTCGTGAGACAAGGTGGGGAACATTATGATGCACGTGTGGCGAAACAAGGCGGGCACTTATTATGTTATTATTTGCATGTGTGGCAAGACAAGGTGGGTCAAGTCAGGGATTGATTGTGATGATTTGTGATGGCCCGAGGGAAATCTTGTTGTTTAATATTGTGTTGTGGTACGCTTACCTGTATGAGCTTTATCTCGTGGAGATTGTGAGGAAATACCTCGCGTGCTGTCCGTTCTTTTCCTTACGCTTATTAGCTGGTAGGAACTATGTTAAAGCACTTGCACAAGCATTCACATAGTTGAACACTCTTATTGGATGTGAAGTACCCCTAGTTTGCTAAGTATAGATGTACACCCTCGTTGACTTGTTATATATGTGAGAGTGGCTCTAGTTGTCAAGTGAGATGTCAGCATGACTATGAGGTTGATGGGGGCATAAGATGCCAAGTGTTAGATTTCAGGTATTAGGACTCGTGAGCTGTAATTTGTCCGAGATTTGGAACTTCATGGAAATTGTTGGATAAGACCTGATGTGAACACTGTCTTAGGACCCGAGTTATTGCTTACCTTTACTGTATTGCGAATTTAGGATTTGAGTTTTGTTTTCGTTCGCTCTTCTATGTCATTATTTTGGTATTTTCGCCGTTACTTGCCGTTTTCTTCCCTTACTGTGATTGTAGTATTGTTAGCCATTTTGTGTAGCCTTTATATTTATACATCATGTTCTATTGTTCCTATATTTGTACAGTTTATTGGACCGGTAGGTGTCTTGAGTGTTCCTCGTCACTACTCCACCGAGGTTAGTCTTTATACTTACTGGGCACCGTGTGGTGTGCTCATGCTACTCTTCTGCACATTTTTTGTTGTGCAAATGCAGGTACTTCCATTCAGTCTTACCATCCTTGAGGCAAGGTGCTTCTATAGAGACTTCGAGGTATATCTGCCGCGTCCGCAGACCGAGGAGTCCCTTTCTATATTTGCGTATTAAGTATAGCCCTTCAATAGTTTCCTTTTGTTAGACATTTCCGGGGTTAGAGCTTCTTATGTATCTATTAGCTTGTGATTCATGGGGTTCCAGATTTTGGGAGTGTTAGGTTGGGATTTTGTACTGTTATGTGCCAGGTAGCATCTTTAACACTGTATTATTTTACTATTTCGGGTTTTAAAATTATTTCTTCCGCAATTGCTGTTTATATTCTGCATTTTTAGGCTTGCCTAGTCGTAGAGACTAGGTGCCGTCACGATAGTTCACGGAGGGCGAACCGGGGTCGTGATAAGTTGGTATCAGAGATCTAGGTTCATAGGAGTCATGAATCACGAGCCGATTTATTAGAGTCTCGCGGATCGGTACGGAGACATTTGTACTTATCTGCGAGAGGCTATGTAACTGTTAGGAAAATTTTGCTTCATTTGATTTCCTGGTTGTGCGAGATTTTGGATGTCACAATTCTAAACTTCTCCCTTCTATTCTCTCCTAGATAGTGAGAATATCTAGGAACACGTGCTACCCGAGATGATCAGGCATCTACGCCCCATACTGCAGTCGTCAGAGGTCAGGGCCGGGGTAGAGGCCGAGGACACGCACGTGGTGCAGCAAGAGCACCCAGACGAGCTGCCACTAAGGTACCACCAACAATTCCAACTGGAGTCTAGGCACCTGATACGCATACTGCTACTACTACTAATCCAGCTCTTCAGGAGACTATTGCGCAGTTCATGAGCATGTACACCACTTTGGCTCAGGCAGGGTTTCTTACCCTTACTGCAACCACATATCAGGCCGAGGGAGGAGCACAGCCTCCCGCTGACCGCACTCCTAACCAGCGAGTGCAGGTTGATAAGGCCCCAAAGACTATTCCTGCATAGTCTGTAGTCCCAGGTCAGCCCGAGGACGGGGCTGCGGCTTCAGAGGATGAGCAACGGAGACTTGAGAGGTTCAAGAAGTATGATCCTCCTGTATTCAGTAGGTTAGCATCAGATGATGCCTTGGGATTTCTGGAGGTGTGTCACTGTATCCTCCGCACTATGGGTATATCAGGATCGAATGTGGTTTCTTTTACTGCCTTCCAGCTTCGAGGAGCCGCCTATGAGTGGTAGCGCACCTATGAGTTAGACAGTCCGGATGGGGCAACTTCACTGACTTGGACCCAGTTTTCAGATATGTTCCTGAGAAAGTTTGTTCCTCAGAGACTCAGGGATGCATGTGGCGTAGAGTTTAAGCATTTGTGCCAGGATAATATGATTGTCTCAGAGTATGCTTTCCGTTACACCAGCTTGTCTACACATTCCTGATCGCAGTCAACCCTGCACTACTATTGAGTATCGAGATAGATCGAAGCAGCTTTTACCCGGTTTAGGGTCAGGATCGATTTTCAAAAGGAGCTCTGGAGTTAGGTGTCTATCTAAAGCAGAGTTGTTTATTTGCTCCAAATTTCACTTCTATACATTTTTTGTTTTAATTATGATTCTAATGTAATAAAACTACAATGCTCAATTAAACTAAAATAAGCTAGAGTTAAACTATTGCGAGTTGTCCAAATGATTAAAAGGCACTAGGGTAGTGGACTTTTGCTTAGGTGGTCAATTGATGGATTCTTGAGTCTAAAGCAAGATTGACACATTTGGGGAGTATGATATAACCATTTCTTGATTCTATTCACTCTATACCTCTTGGTAGTTAGAGTGATTTTACCTGAATTGACTTTTTCAAGACCAATTGGGTATGCAAATTTGCACAAGCAATTAAGGTTCAAGTCGGCTATTACGATCTCTCGGTTTAACCCTTTAATTGGGGCTATCAATTCTCTTGAGTACGCTCCAATTCCTTGTTGGACTAATTTTAGAGACTTAGGCTCTCTTTCTCAAGAAGAGCAAAAGTCAACTAAACACAAACTAGTGTATGCGACCACTAATTTAGCAATTAAATATGAAATTAGCCCAAATATCAAACACCCATAGTCAATCAAGCCCTAAAATGCAAAACCCATCAATTACCCACACTAGAGTTGAGCCACAACCTTAGCTGATGGGTCTAGCTACTCATAATTAGAGAAAAAACAAATAAATAGATGAAGAAAAACTCATATTAATTAATTTCTAAATTAAACTTAAATATTCAAAGTCGAAATGAAGCTAAAATTACTCAAAACAGCTAAAATATTCGAACCCATGAGCGCAGCTTTTAGTACTAACTATCCACTTAACCTAAAAATGGAAAAGAAGCTATTTATATTAAGCTGACAAATCTTGGACAAAAGTACCCCTGCGGGGTTAGTGCGGACCGCACAAAATCACGTGCGGCTGCACTAAGGCTCTGAACTTGACTAAACTGCTCTTTGAACTTGGGCAATGCGGACCGCACAGAATCGAGTGCGGCCGCGGTGGCTTCTAGTGCGGTTTGCATGAAATGGAGCGCGGACCGCATTGGTCTTCAACCCTGGATTTGTCAACTCTCTGAATCATCTCTCTGCGGACCACACTAAATCGAGTGCGGCCGCATTGATCCTAGTGCGGACCGCATAAAACCTCGTGCATTACCTTTTAGCCTGAATGTCAGTCTCTCTAAACCTCACTTGTGCGGACCACATAGATTTGTGTGCGGCCGCACTGGCCCTATTTTGCTCGAGCTTTGTCTTTTTCTTGGTACTTGTGCAAGTTTTACTCCTTTTTGAGCTGATCTTTGACACCTTGTCACCTTGTTGATCAAACCTGCAATCAAGCATAACTTGTGAGCCTTTTGGGACTATTTTGTACATATTTCTAATCAAAACTTGAGCATGAAAGAATGTAAAATGCATTATATTACCAAATTATCAACTCCCCCAAACTTAAGCTTTTGCTTGTTCTCAAGTAAACAAAATAAGACCTACCCCTTAAGAGTAAATCCAAGAAAATTCAGCTATCCTAATGTGATCTCATCTAGCATCAATTGGGACTAACAATTGCCCTCAATATAAATGAATCATTAACAACATTTACTCTTTTAAACGCCATGGATCAAGTGCGACACAAGAGCATCAAGAGTTGACTCATCAAAGAACTCTTTCTATTACTGTAGTCATTGTGGAACCCAAACTCACACATCCTCAGCTTTTCCTAAGCAAACCTCACCTTTAGAATAGTGGCACTGATAACGAGGTTAATGGGAATTCACTCATCTCTCAAAAAGAAAAGTCACAAGTCCGGCTCTAAGTACTATATATTTTCCCCTTATGTGAGTCACCACTAATGTAGGCTTCATTCAACTAGAGATCATATGGGGCTTTTGTGGAAACATAGTGATGGCTTTTGGTTTCGGGTAGGCGATGTTTGGTCTAAGTAGGTTCCATCTTCCCGTAAGCACTTTTTTTGTTTCATTTTGGCACAAATTCACTTGACTTTTTGAGTCTTTTCATTTCTTTCAAGGGGTTAGAGAGACACATTGTCACTCTTTCTTATACATTTCAATTCTTTTCTCCTTTCTCAATTTTCCACACCTTTCATTCTTTGCTTTTCTTGAATCCCTTTTATTCATTTCCACATTGAGTATTCTTTTTGTCTTTTTGCTTTGCTTTCTTTTTATTGCCTTTCCTTTTATTCATTTTGTACCTTTTTACCACTTTGTTGCGATTCTCGTCTCTTCCCTCAAACTTATACTTTTGCCACGTGCTAATGAAAGATCGGGTGCCAAGAGAGGGTATCTTTTAGAACGGGTAAAGGTTCGTATCATGGTTCTTGAAGGAAAAAGGTTTAAGGCTCAAACGGGTTGACTACAAATTTTATCTTTGGTAGGCTATAGAAGTGTTCAAGCTATCATTTGGATAAAGGAGAGCCTATAATCATGTCTCAAGTCAAAATTCACTTAGAATTTTGCCTCAATAAACATTTAGGGCAAGTTCTAGACCAATGGCTCGGGACTTGTACTTGCAATGCAATTTCTCACCACACACGCTATGGGATTTCTAAAGACACAAAGTTAGGGCCCACAATGAACTTAGATAATATTTGAGCACACAATGGTCCCGAAAAACCACTTGATGATTATCGGTCAGCACAAGAGTCTCAAGGTCACGACTTTCACCATCCTAAACACAATAATTTGTTTTTTACCATGAGATCAAAGGCAAATGTGTTAGGCCCAAGTGAAGCTTTTCTTGAGGCACCCTTAACCACTAACTACTAAAAGCAAAAAGAAAAACGGACTCAAACTCTTAAGAAGGTTGTCACGTCATCTATCATTGGGAAGAGTCAACCGGTTCACACAAATTTCACCTTTGAAAAGAACCGTGGCATTAAAAAAACCAAAGGCTTATTGCAAATGTTCAAAACAACAAGCTATGAACATACTAAGAAGCTATGGAAAATAAAAATGCGGAAAGTAGAATGAATATGTACAAGAGGGGATTTTAATCGAATATACAATACAGGGATGAATATATACAATGTAACATAACTTTTATATACAAACCCAAAGTGAAAAAGTACGAGAAATCTAATGAATTACCAAAATTATATACATACCAAATATGAAAAACAAAAGAAAACATAAAATCTGTTGAATATATACAGTCATCTATAACAATTCAAAGTAGGGCCTACCCTCTCAAATGAAAGATGGAATTGTCCTCAATGCAACTAAGCAAAATAAGCACCAAAAATAGAGGAAAAAGGATATAGAGACTCCCTATGGCCCGCCTGTCTACATGGGGTCCTGAGTGGTCCCTGGGTCCTCAATATGCTCGGGAACCTCAGACTGGTTCCCTATGACCTGCTGCTCTGCTGCTGGGACCTAGGCCTGCACCTGGACAGGCTCTTGGGCTATATCTTGTGGCTGACTGGAGGAAGCCTCCGGTGGGTCCTCTAACTGGATGACTACATTGTCTGCATGGGGAATTACCCTCTGACTCTTGGGAGGCCTCTCTGAATGCACTGGCTGGGGATGGGCTGCTGGCACAGGGTCCTGGAACAGTAAATCCGAAGGCAAATGATCTGCCTTCAATATGTCAACCTCAACTCCTTCGCGGACTCCTTGGAAGCCCGAGTCTTTCTCATCTTCTTGGCCTCCTTAGCAAGGTCCTCTTTCCCATGAGCATCCACAACTTCTGTAAGCTTCTTTTGATTTTTAAGGATCTTTTTCTGGTTTTCTAGAATCTCCTTGAGGGAATCCTCAATAGACTGTGGGTCCTGCGGAGGTGGAGGTGGAGGTGCCACTGAGCTGCTACTGTAGTGGTGAGAACAGACAACTTGGATGAAGCTGTCTGCATCCAGTTGTTGATGCTGAGAAGAGCCTGGCTCAATCGGTGTGCAATCACTAGGTAAGCTCGAGAAAGGGGTATATCTGGAGCTGTTGAAGTGGATGGACCAGGGGGAATGTCCGCTGATGTGGAAGCAGGCTCAGTGGGAGCCACTACCACAACTGGCTCTTTAGACTGGCCAGTTTGAGCAGTGGCTAGTTCCTTGTAGTTCTTGCTTTTCGGGTTATCATCACCTTGCATGCTATACCATGAGAATGGGGCCTTTGCTTTTACCTTGATATCAAATGGCCTCTTTTCAACCTTGAGGTCCCTGAAATACATGGTCAAGAAGCTGGGAAGGGGGTTGTTTCTGTCACCTTCAGCTACTACATGTGTAATCACCCGAGACATCACATTCCCGACGTTAATCCCTGCCATGATTGATGCTACCAGTACTGCCCGGTGAAGAGGGAGGGAATTGTCATGAGTAGTGGGGTCCAACCTGCTGCACAAAAGGGTTTCCCATCCCTTGACCTCGAAATTCAAACTTCTTCTCAAAAAATTTACCCCAGCATTCAGCCAATCGGGGGTGGTACCCGAAATTGCCAGATACTATGCCAACCAAGGACGAACCTCCTCACCTAAGTCCATCTTCGCCAAGTACAGAGACTCATCCTCCTTATCAAAACCCAAGTAGTCATTGATTGAATTTTCATCAAACAATGATTTCAAATTTCGCACCTTTGTCACTTTGGTGCCCTTTTTGATGTGGGCAGCATTGATATAGAATTCCTTGACCAAGTTCTCATTTGCATCTACATAGTCCCCCAAAAAGTATGCCCAGTCTATTCTCTCCCTAAATTGCCTTCTCACATTGGGGTTGTGAGGCAATAGGTCTTTATCAACAAAGCTTCTCTCCGGAATCCATTTCTTCACCAGCTACCATTCCCTGAATTTATGGTAGACCACCTCACTTACGAACTGGTCTTGCCACACTTTCAGGTTCCTAGTTCTCGCGACACCTCCCACCCGAGGTTCACCCCCTTCACCTACTACCTCTTCTTCTCCTACTGCACCCTCTCCAGATAATGAAGCCGTGGGAGAGGTAGAGTACTCATCCTTACTGCCTTCGACTGAGCCCTCAGACGACCCAGAAGATACATGCACTGAAGCCTGAGCAGTAGGGGATACTAGAGGAGTGGGTTCTTCTGTCAAACTGAATCTATCCGGGAAATCATCCATGAATTTCGGAAAAGAATCAGAGTTAGTCAGCTCTTTAGAAGGCACATACTCACTTCCCGAGGAATGGGAAACAACTCTATTAGCAGCCTGAATCGCCTTCCTTGTTGCTTTAATTTCCTCTTGAACTTTGGGGATTAATTTTATCTTTCCATGTCCCCTCCCCCGGGAGGACTTTCCTTTGCCTGGTTGTTTAGCACCGTGGACTCCTGATTTTACCATTATCTATAAACAAATTCAGTCATGCTTTGTTAGTCTCAGTGAAAGAAAATGTTGCAGACATTTGAATTTATTTAACAGTGCGGTCCGCACAAAATGTAGTGCGGCCGCACTGAGGCCAATGCGGACCTCACAATTTCCATCGCGGTCTGCACAGATGTGGGATTCAGACTACCTATTCTTTATATCTAAGCAGTGCTGAACGCCCAAAATGGAGTGTTGCCACACAGGGACCAATGCGGACCGCACAAAAATATAGTGCGACCGCAGTCCCCAAACTTCAGAAGACAGACACTCATCAATGCGGTCCACATAAAATGTCATTGTGGACCGCACTAAAGCACCGTGGACCACACGATTTCCACCGTGGTACGCACTGAGCATCAGAAAATAACACCAAACTAGGGTTTAGGATATTTTGATTTTAAGTCCAATTTTACACCTAATAAAGGCCCCTCCGTGTTTGCACAGTGATTTTAACTATTTAATTCTAACTTTAATAAGGAATTAACTTCCCTAAGCTACCAGATTAAAAAAAATACGGGAAGGAAAAGAGAGAAGCTAAGAAAGGAAAAATTAAAATATAATAATCAAATCAAACAATCAAAGAGAAGTAAAATTTACCAGATGTAAGTCTTACTAATGATTAATCGAGGAAATGCAGATGAATGTGTACAAGCCTAGTGAGAAACAGTATTTTTATGAGGGTTTAGAGAAGAGGATCAAAAAGTTTCAATGTTGGGCCTCAGGTACTATTGATAGAAAAAGTCCTGGGGCCCAACTTACATTTCCTAATGCAGACCGCACAAAATGGACTGCGGTCAGCGCCACACATCAATTTTCAAAGTTTGAGAAGGCAACCACTGCGGTCCGCACAAATTGGAATGCGGCTGTAGTGGTCCACCGCGAACTGCACAAAATGTAATGCGGCCGATGTGGCAAACTTCAAAGAGCCTAATTTTTTATCCTTCATCAGTGCGGTCCGCACTAAATGTAGTGCGTCCGCATTGAAAACTTCAGAGACCTGAATACTTTTTTACTATGTCCTGCACTGCGTCAACACAATCCAGTAGTATCTCACAACCAGTTAGTCCAACAATAAATCCTATAGTACAATAAAAATCAAATAAAAGCAAGAAGAAAAAAACATGGGTTGCCTCCCAAGAAGCGCCCGATTTAACGTCACGACACGACGCAGGTTACCATCAAATCATTTGAGATGAAGAAGTGCCACCACGTGGCTGTCATCAATTTTTCCCAAGTAATGTTTGACCCTATGCCCATTCACTCTAAAAACTTCTCCACTTTTGCTATTTAAATCAAGAGCACCAAACAGGGTCACACATACTACTTCAAACGGTCCGCTCCATTTTGACTTGAGTTTTCCCGGGAACAACCGTAGTCGAGAGTTGAATAATAGCACCAAATCCCCCACCTTGAACTCCTTACCCCGAGTGTATTTGTCGTTAAGGTATTTCATTTTATCCTTATACAGGGACGAACTGGAGTAGGCATGGAATCTAAATTTGTCAAGTTCATTGAGTTGCTCAGTCCAGAGATTTGCAGCTACATCCCATTCAAGGTTCAATTTCTTCAAAGCCCACATGGCCTTGTGCTCTAACTCCACCGATAAATGGCAAGCTTTCCCAAACACCAACCAGTACAGAGACATACTAATCAAAGTCATGTAAGCAGTTTGGTAAGCCCATAGAACATCGTCCAACTTCTTACACCAATCGGTCCTATTGGCATTGACTATTTTGGACAAGATGCTCTTGATCTCCCTGTTAGAGACTTAACTTGGCCACTCGCCTGAGGATGATAAGGAGTAGACACTTTGTGGTTGACACCGTACTTAGCAAGCAAGGTATCAAAAGCTCTATTGCAAAAAAGCGATCCTCCATCACTTATAATTGCTTGAGGAGTGCCAAACCTTGTAAAAATGCTCTTCTTTAGAAATGCGACAACACTCCTAGCTTCATTGTTGGGCAAAGCCACGACCTCAACCCATTTTGAGACATAGTCAGCTGCTACAAGAATGTAGGTGTTTTTGCACGAGCTTAAAAATGGGCCCATGAAATCAATACCTCAAACATCAAAGATATCCACTTATAGAATAGTGTTTAGAGGCATCTCATCTTTCTTCGAAATACTGCCCGCTCTTTGACATTGGTCACATCTTTTCACGAGATCACTTGCATCTTTGTACAAAGTTAGCCAATAAAACCCACAACTTAGAACTTTTGAAACTGTCCTCTCCCCTCCATGATGGACACCATAGGGAGAGGAATGACAAGCCTCTAAGATACTAAATTGCTCCTCCTCAGGGCACACCTCCGGATCACTCCGTCAGTGCAAATCTTGAACATGTATGTCTAATCCCAATAAAAGTCCAACTATCCCATTTGAGCTTCTTCCTTTGGTTAGAAGAGAGATCACACGGGATGATACTAGTCACAAGGAAATTAGCAACATCCGCAAACCATGGCATATCATTCATTGACACATAAAGTAGCTGCTCATCGGTAAATGCATCATTGATCTCTAGGCCATCACACGACCTTCCTTCCTCCTCCAAGCAGGATAATGATCCACCACTTGGTTTTCACTACCTTTTCGGTCCACAATTTCCAAATCAAACTCTTGAAGTAATAAGACCCATCGCATCAGTCTAGCTTTGGAGTCTTTCTTTGTCATAAAGTACCTAAGAGCTGCATGATTGGTGTGCACTATGACCTTGGCTCCCATAAGATATGGCTGGAATTTTTCCATTACGAACACAATAGTCAACAACTCTTTCTTAGTTACCGTGTAGTTCCTTTGGGCTTCATTCATTGTCTTGCTCGCATAGTGTACGCCCCGAACCTGGGCCTAGACGTAACACGGCACTCGGTGCCGGACTACATGTGACCGAGCGAACCAACTGGCTGGCTAAATCAACATATGATATCATAACATACTAACTGCGGAAGATAAACTAACACATGCTGATATGCTAAAAGTCTTAATGATAAAAATTAAAGTGCGGAAATATTAATACAATTTTGAAACATATTTGTAGTCTACATAGCTTAATATGAACAGTCTGAGACTCTGTCTAACTGTTACTCTAGTCTATAAAGCCTCTATTGAAGTACTGAAAAAACCAACTATCTGTAAATACCGAAAGGCTGTAAAGTAATGATAATGCCCCGAAAGAATTAGGGATCACCAAATAGCTGGTATGAGAATCCTAGCGCTCTATATCGTCGACCTCATTACCTGCATTATGAGATGCAGGCCCCGAGCAAAAGGGACGTCAGTACATTTGAATTATACTGGTATGTAAAGCAACTGAAAGAAAAAAAACCTATAAATGCTGAAACTGAAACTAAGCTGATAACTGAGAATTTATAATTGATAATCCAAATAATAACTATTGAAACTGAAGCTGAAATGATAACTGATAACTGATATCAGAACTGATAACTGGTAATTGAACTAATAACTGGGAATTAACTGATAACTGGTAACTGATATGATAACTGATAACTGAACGGTAACTAATAATTGAATTGAAAGGAAGTAAGGATATGAATACTCCCTTTACTGAATGATGAATAACCTGTTTATCTAAATATTAAACTGCGGCCTCAGGCCCAATATATATATATATATATATATATATATATATATATATATGTGCACAAACTACGCCATCGGGCCCAAGTATATGTATACATAACTGCAACCTCAAGTCCAAAATGCATAAAGTATAAACTGCAGCCTCAGGCCCAAAGATGCATAAAGCATTAGCTGCAGCCTCAGGCCCAAATATAGGTGTTCAACATTCAGGGATTTAAAATCAGGAACTGAGAATCATGCTGCAATACTGAAATACTGGATCACACTGTTACATTATACTGGAATACTGAATCATACTGAGTTGCATAATACTGGAATACTGAATAGGACTAGAATGAGACATGTATTCTTGAACTGGTTATGAACACTGAAACTTCAAATGTTTATGACATGCTGAGTAAGCTATACTGAGACTTAGGGACATCAAGACCAAGTCTATATTGAATACGAACTGATCTCACAACGTTCAGAATGAAAGTAATGAACGAGTTATGAAGCTAGAGAACAGAAGTTCTACAACTATTCAAGGAACTAGGCTTAACTACATTTCTGAGGCAATTGATACGTCATAAAAGAAACGTGATGTAGGGAGAATCATTAACATTCCCAAACATAGAGAGTTATCCTCACATACCTTAACTTCCTTCTCTTGAGCATAATACAATATTCGCCAACACTTTCAACTTTAATCTATATCAATACAATTCAAAGGGATTCAAAATTAGCAACAATATCCATGTTTTGGGTCGCTTAGGCATTTTATCAAACACTTGGTGAGTATAAAGCTTCATAATCCCTATCAATGGTGTTTCTACACCTAATAACCGATTCTCTTGCTCTTGGATAAATTCTAAAGTCTGAAATGGTTATAATCAATATTATTCTTTATCACCCATAAGGTAAACAACACCCTTAACCAATAAAGTTCCATTAAATAAACATCTTTCAATCTCTATAATAGTTGTGTAATTAAATTGGGAACTTATGGTTTACAATCACCATACCAAGAGTTCCAATACTTATTCATACTCATATTCCCTTAATAAATCCATACATGTAAGTCTAAGGGTGTAGGATTACCTTTTTGGAAGAAATCTTGCAAAACCCTCCTTTGAGTTCTTGAAGGAATTTCTTGAAGATCTGTGTGTTTTATGAGTATATTTCATCAATACTAGTGTAAGAATGATGGATTTCACACCAAGTTAATGGATATTTCTTACCTTGAAGATGGTGGGGGTTGGAGTTCTTGAGAGGGTGGAAGAAAACCCCAAAATTCATCCAAAAGAAATAGGAAAAAATGAACCCTGAAATTGGCTTAAAAGAGCTGGGACTGGGGAGCTTCTACTCTAGCGAAGTGTCCTCACTTTTTTGTCCATTTCATTCAAGGAAGAAAAAAATCCGCGTCTACTTTGGCGAAGCGAGCTCGCTTCGCTGTCCACCAAAATAACTGGGTGGTATGTCTTTAGTAATTTGGTCATAACTTCTAGTAGGAATGTCCAAATAATGAGCGGTTTGATGAGTTGGAAACTAGACTCAAAGAGCTTTAATTTGATAGGTTTTTCATTACACAACTCTTAATATACAGGTAGATATACTCGTCCTAAATAAGGTCTTGGTAATAATTTACAGGTTGACGATGCAGAGCGCTAGGATTATCGTACCAGCTATTTGGTGATACCCAATTCTTTTGGGGCATTATCATTACTTTACAGTCTTTCAGTATTTATGGATAATTAGTATTTTCAGTACTTCAATAAGGCTTCATAGACTAGAGTAACAGTTAGACAGAGTCTCAGACTGTTCATATTAAGCTATGTTGACTACAAATATATTTCAAAATTGTATTAATATTTCTGCACTTTAATTTTTATCATTCAGACTTTCAGCATATCAGCATGTGTTAGTTTATCTTCCGCAGTTAGTATGTTATAATATCATATGTTGATTCAGTTAGCCATTTGGTTCGCTTGGTCACATGTAGTCAGGCACCGAGTGCCGTGTTACGTCCAGGCCCAGGTTCGAGGCGTGACAAAGCTTGGTATCAGAGCACTAGGTTCAAGAGTCATAGGGAGTCTATGAAGCCATGTCTAGTGGAGTTTCCTTTATATGTGTGTGCCGTCCACTCATATAAATAGTTAACTACCAAGACATTCAGGATTGCATCACTTCTTTCTACTCTAGATCGTGCCATGAAGCTTAGAGTGATAGTTAACCTTCTCTTCCTATCGAATTCCAAACGTATTGGATACCCAAGCAACGTGCAGGAAAAACCTAAGGTTCTAGAGAGGACAATTGCCCATTGGGTATATCTATGGAGTACATGTTGGTAACAAATAAGATTTGAGAGGATGTTGAAAGTGGGATGTAATGGATAGTAGTACAGATTAGAGCATAACATAATCAGAAAGTACAAAAGCAGTTATCATGTTCTATGGTTGTCAGTTTATCTTATTACCAGTTAGCGGCCTTTCAGTTTGCAAGTTTATGGTTATTTAGTACGCCAATATTAAGTTATATGTTTACGAAATATCCATTTTTCAGTGTATCAAAATTTCTGGAGACTTGTGAGTATACAGCGATGCATATGAATGCTCAAAGAAAATGTAAGTAATATTGATTATAACGACATCTTTGCATGTTTTAGGTATTAATACCCAAGACTCACCGAATGGTGCATGAAGTGATTATCAGATGTGTATGGCAGTGTATCCGCATGTCATACCTCACAGTGTAACAGGTTAAGAATTCAATCGTAGCAAGCATAGAATTGATCACTATAGTTTTGGATAGAAAATAGCCTAAGGGAAATATAGCTAAGAATAATATGATGTATGAAATGAGGACCAAGAGCAGGTGACATTGAATTTTAGGGAATGATTTTAAGTTGGTTAGATTTATTCAAATAAGAACTAGAAAGTACCATGTTAGTGAATTTGTATATGAAGTGGCTATTATTGTGGGACAAAAGATATGACAGTTCCCCCTTCACATGATGTGACTATGTGTTTAGGCAGGATGTTTATAGTCTGAAGTGATTTTGAAGTGTATAGAAAGTTTGGGGTTAAATATTCCAATTTTGTTTAAGACATATGAAATTTCTCTAAGTGTGATCCATGTGCATAGTTCGAAAAGAATAATAGTGTACGGCAAGAGAATATGGTCAGATAATGAGGGAAGTTAGGATAAACCTTATGCTTCACTTTAGTTATTCAAAGCAGAGCAAGAAAACATGATGCTAGCAGGTGATTAGTAAGAGAATAGTAAATAAGTTTTGAGTAAATACCGCGAATTAGCAATTTCAGCAGAGCTAGTAGAGGTAAGATTTGATTCACTTAGCCAGGTTAACTCTAGTGAGTGGATGATAGTTTGAAATACCGAACATGTGTTAGAACCCAAAGAGTTTAAGTTAAACCCGAAGTACAGTGACAATGAAAAAAAATAGCTAGTAGTAAAAGAGCAAGCAGTAGAAGAATAACTTTTAGGAATTATCGAAATGTGGTTTCTCCAAGATTGATAGTGTGAGCAGAGTTAAATTATTAAGATGGTGTATGATAGTTGTGGGTACATTATCTTTCCATTATGTGAATAATTTAGTTTTTCTAGCTCAGGAGTAAGTTGGAAGATGATTCGTCATTGACGTAAAGTGCAAGGAATTGCAGGAAATAAGAAAAATTATTTAGATCCCAACAAAAAGAGAAGGATCCGCAAGTATAAGATCTTTGGTCTAAGGGGTGACGTGAAAATTTTCAGTAAGTCCAGTTAGAGATTTGAAACCCAAATAGTTAGCATGGAATATAAAAAAGAAAATCAGTTCGGTAATAAGGAAATTGTATAATTACCACAAGGAATAAGTCTAGCATGTGTAAGAAACACAAAATGAGTAGAATGATCACCGAGCTTAGTTATTTATGATAAAGTGATCACTAAAAAGCTGTAAAACCATGCCTATCTATGTGTTATGAGGGTATTGGCGTTGCACGAGACTCTAATTTTGGAAGACAAGTCAAAGACTTAGCTCACAATAATACTATTAGTATTTTCAGAAAGTTCTTAAGAAGATAAAGTGTGAGAAGTATAACTCACGATGGAGGTAGATAAGAGAACTCTGGTGAAAGAAGTTCACCAACCAAGATAGGAGTTCGACTTCACTCCAAAGATGACAAAGTTGTTGTATAGAATAGGACTTGTTCCCCCTTAGTAGCCGAAGAACAGGAGAAACAATTTGATGATCCATATGTGTTGCAGTTGAAAGAGGAGATTCACAAGTATAAGACGATGGCTTTTGAATAAGGGGGAGATAACGGTACTTTGAGGTACCAAGACAGATTGTGTGTTCCGGACATAGATGGACTTAAAGAGGAAAGATCATGTTAGAAGCCCATAATTCCATGTATTATTTCCATTCAGGTTCCCCAAATATGCATCATGACCAAGGAGATTGATTGGTTGAATGACATGAAAAAAAATGCCACAGACTTTGTGGCCAATTCTCCGAATTGTTAGCAAGTGAAAGTCGAGCAGCAGAAAGCCTAGTGTTTTATCACAGAATACACATATTTTGAGTGGAGATGGTAAATATGAAATTTATAATAGGATTATCTTGCTCATTTTAAAAGCATGATTTGATTGGTTAAAACGACTTACCAAGTTAGCATACTTCTTGCCAAAAAAAAAAACTACAGATTCAGTAGAAGATTAAACCAAGTTATTCATTCAGGAAATCGTCTTATTGCATGGGACTCCGTTGTCCGTCATTTCGGATCATGGTGATCAATTTAAAATGAACTTTTAGAAGTTCTTTCAAAAATGATTAGGCACACGTTTTTCATCATCAGAAAGATGGCCAGGCAGAGCGCACTGTTCAAACAGTTGAGGATATGTCCTTGATGTTAAAAGTAATTGGGATGATCATATACCTCTCGTTGACCTTGCTAAAAATAATAACCTACCATTCTAGTATCAAGATAGTACTGTCAGAGACTCTGTATGGGCGAAGGTGTAGATCACCAACTGGTTGGTTCGAAGTTGGAGAAGTGGAGTTATTAGGACCCGATTTGGTCTATCAAACTATAGAGAAGTTAAGTTGATTCAAGAGCGTTTGAAGAAAACTCAGATCCGCCAAGAGTCCTAATCGAGCGTACGACATAGAAACCTAGAGTTTCAAGTTGATGATTGGGTGTTTCTGAATGTTTTACGTATGAAAAGCGTTATGAGATTTGGGAAGAAGGGGAAGCATAATCCCTGATATATTGCGCCATTTAGATTCTTGTGAAGGATCGGTCAATTAGCTTATGAGTTAGAGTTGCCACCATAATTAATAGTGGTACATCCAATATTTCACTTGTCATGTTATAACATTCAGGTTTCCTATACTCAGATACTCATGTCAGTTCAGTACTCAAATACTCATGTCAGTTCGGTACTTAGATACTCATGTCAGTTTGGTACTCAGATACTCATGTCAGCTTAATACTCAGCTACTCTTGTTAGTCTACTACTTAGACATTCATGCCATCTTAGTACTCCTACTACTCAAATATTTGTGCCAGTTCAATATTCATATATCCATATTAGTTCAGTATTCACGTATCCATGGCAGGCCAATATTCAGTAAATGCAATAGTCATTCAGTTCAGCATCACAACAGTTCAATAATCACATATTCATTTAGTTCAGTATATAAGTGTTAATGAAAGTTATGTTTCCACCATACCCGTTTAAGGTCCGAAGTAAGCAGAAGTTACAGTCAAGACAATCATTCGAGGACGAATGATCCCAATGGGGAGATAATGTAACACCCCATAAATTTGAATCAGTTGTGGATGAATTAAATGAGTATTCATGTGATGGTTATCAATTGTTTATTATAATAAGTGTACAAGATAAATCATAAGTGATTTGGGTTCCAAGGAGAGGCCAAAGTCTAAGCCAAGTTGGAAATTACATGATAGACTAAAAATTCCAAATGAGTACGCACAAGACCTCACTTAAGAAGAGCATATCTACCTATATATTAATATTTGTGTGATGCACAACCTATCAAATTAAATCTCTTTGAGTCTAGTTTCAAACGCATCAAACCGCTTGTCATTTGGACATTCCTACAAGAGGTTATGACCAAATTACTAAAGACATACCACCCAGTTATTTTGGCGGACAGTGAAGCGAGTTCGCTTTGCCAAAGTAGACGCGGATTTTTGTCTTCCCTTGAATGCAATGAACATCGAAGAGAGGACACTTCGCTAGAGTAGACGCACCCCAGTCCCAGCTCTTTTAAGCCAATTTTGGGGTTCATTTTTCCCTATTTCTTTTGGACGAATTTTAGGGTCTTCTTCCACCCTCTCAAGACCTCTAACCCCTCGCATCTTCAAGGTAAGAAATCTCCATTAACTTGGTGTGAAATTCCATCGTTCTTGCACTAGTATTGATGAAATCTACTCATAAAACACATAGATCTTCAAGAAAATCCTTCAAGAACTCAAAAGAGGGTTTTGCAAAATTTCTTCCAAAAAGGTAATCCTACACCCTTAGACTTAGATGTATAAATTTATTAAGGGAATATGAGTATGAATAAGTATTGGAACTCTTGGTACGGTGATTGGAAACCATAAGTTCCCAATTTAATTACACAACTATTATAGAGATTGAAAGATGTTTATTTAATGGAACTTTATTGGTTAAGGGTGTTGTTTACCTTATGGGTGATAAAGAATAATATTGATTATAACCATTTGAGACTTTAGAATTTATCCAAGAGCAAGAGAATCGGTTATTGGGTGTAGAAACACCATTGATAAGGATTATGAAGTTTTATACTTGATAGTAGGCTATATAATTGATATTTACACCTTAATTGCTCATGATTTGTTGTTGTTTTATAAGGTAAATTCCCAACAAAATGCTTTAAATAGTGATATTTGTTTTCGCAGGGAATATTATATGTGAGGAAGCAACATGAAGTATTTGGAGGCAATAATGTGAAAAAAACACTCACTCAAGAAGTACCTGAACATAAATGAGCAAAAGAAAATGAATGGACAAAAGTCCACCGCGGTCGCAGAACACAAAGAAAAAACACAAAAAATAGGCCGGGCAGTGTTCATCGCGATCGATCGCGGTCCACGCCGCGATCGCGGTGAACTGTTCACGAACCTGGAAATTTGGGGGCCAAAGTGTCAATTCGGGGAAACTTTTGTAAAACCCTTATAAGATGTAGAAACTCGCCCAAGATAGTGGAGACTTGTTTTGAGACTACTTTTGGAGGTGGAACAAGTGTGAGAGATCATCCAAAAATATCATAGTTCTTTATATCTTCTATTTTCTTGCAATTCTTCCATTATGAATAATTTAGTTATTTTCTCTTATTTTGTTATGAGTAGCTAAATACTTTGATCTAAGGTTTTGGTGGAACCCGTTGGGGATGACTTGGTTGTTATATTAATATAGTTGTGAATTGGTTGTTAATCTCTATTTGTTCATCTACGCCTTGATTGTTGTTAATTGAAAGGGCCCTCAATTATCCGTCCCTATTTAGTATGTATTTGCTTGAGAGAGAGTACATATTTAGGTAATTGTATGAACAACATCACTCCAGGAGTATAGATGAGAGTCATAACCGAGGGTTTAGAGGTTGGATTAGAGATAACGATACCTCAGGTGCAATCTAAGTGAACCGTAATGTGAATCTAGCTAGCGTAGCTTGAGAAAGTGCATCTAGTAAATTATCATAATTGCTTGAGAAAGATTTATGATAGCTGGAGCGTTCATGATTGATGGAGAAAACTAAGTCTCAGTTATAAAACATATTCAACCAAGGAAATCAACAACGGGGGAAACCATTACCTTAGACCTTATCCCAATTATATACAAGCAAGCTTAGTTAACTTTCAGTTGTTATTTATTTTTAGTTTAGTTGTTAGATATATCATCAATTGTGAATCACAAAGTTTGGGGAAATTGATTCTGTGAATTTAGTAAGTCTGAAAAAAGTAATTGATAGGTTAATTCTCTGTGGTTCGACTCTGGACAGAATTACTCAGACTATATTTGCTATGTCCGTATGTCTTTTTATAAGGCATAGTTTGGCGCTATTAAATTTTGGCACCGTTAAAATTCTTAGTGTAGTCAGTTTTCTCTATACCCAATCTTTTTATTGAAATTCTAACGTTTGAACTCTTGTAGAAATTAGGTGTATGCCTAGAAGTTCTTCGAGGACTGGAGAACTGCTAGAAGGACTCTCAGACCCCGATAAGACATTCAGGGCATTGCCAACAACATACTTTAGAAATCCCAACAATCATACCTGCTCGAATTTGACATGGGTGACGCAGATAACGTCGTTGGAAACGTTGGGGATCCACCAGCAAACCCCAACGTAAGAGTAGTGGCACCTCCTGTGCCCGAAGATGCACTTTATGACTGGGCACAACCCACAGCTGATAACCTGGCCACTGCCATAGCTGTGCCCGTAATCCAAGCGGAGACCTTCTAAATAACCAACAATATGCTGCATCTACTGCAAAATAAAGGATTGTTCTCTGGATCACACATTGAAGACCCGCAACAACACTTAAAAAATTTTCTGTCAATTTGTATGACCCAAAGGCAGTCAAATATGACCCTGGAAGCTATCAAGCTGTTACTATTTCCATTCTTTGTAACTGGGGAAGCTCAGACTTGGCTAAATTCGCTCCCTATCAACTTCATTATCACCTGGGAGGAATTAGTCAAGCAGTTCCTAAACAAGTTCTATCCGCCTAACAAGACTGCAAGACAGATTGAAGAAATATTACAGTATAAGCAGCAGCCAACTGAGTCATTGCAAGAAACTTGGGAAAGATTTAAAAGGATGGTAGTGAAGTATCCTCACCATGGCATTCCAGACCAGGTGCTCGGCCAGAGATTCTACATGGGGCTAGATGACAATTTAAAAGCAAATGTGGATGCTTCAGCTGGAGGTGCATTTTTGAGTAAGACATTCACCGAGTGCAAAATCCTTCTGGATAAGATGTCACAAAATTCGGGGTGGATGACTAGAGGTACAACACTGGCACCCATAGTGCATTCAGTTCCTCTTGATCCAAACAATTCGCATGCAGAGAGCATGGCCACACTCATGACCCATGTAAGAATATTGAAGAAGAAGGTCGATGAGATGGGTACAAAACATGTGCATATTGTTGATACAACAAATGGAGGACTGTGTATTTCTTGCATTAATCAGTCTTATGTGTGTTCATGGAGTGGATAAGGTGAAAATCAATGGGCACGAGAATATATGAATTATGTAAACAACTATGGGGGGCAGAGACTGGGAGCACAACAATGGAGACCGCTGCAAAATCAGCAATACAGGCCTAACATGCAACAGCCTGGGGGCATGCACCCTCAAAACCAAATGGTGCCAGTACCATATCAGAAACCACAGGGCTATCCACAGCAAAATTAGCAGCAATTAACATATCAACCACCTCCTCAGCAAGATAACAACATGATGAAAATCAGGGGTATGCTTCAGAAACTCATTGGGACAAATAATAAAGTGCAGGAAAAGTTGTCAGTGCATGATTCAACCATAAAGAACATTGAAACACAGCTGGGACAACTGTCCATGGCTCTAACAACCGCCCTTAGGGAACTTTGCCTGTAGACACAAACATAAACCCTAAGGAGCAAAACCCGAATCAGGTGATGGCAGTGACTCTCCGGAATGTGAGAGACTTAGACAGCAGGAAATTATACAAACCAGCAAGGAGAATACACTAGCCACTCCAGTTCCATTAGAGGTAGATGAAACAACAGAGTCAACTGAAGTAGTGGATAAACAGAGTCATGATGCAAAAGGTAAGGAGAAGGTGAATGAGCAAGCTACAGAGCAGGGGGCACTTCTTGTGCCAGAAAACTCCAACAGAGAGAAGCCAGCAAGCAGTGCACAAAGGGTGATACCTGCACCCTTCCCTCAGAGACTGGTTAAACAAAAGAAGGAAGTTTAATACAAGAAATTCATGGAGATGCTGCATCAAATTCAGGTTGAATATTCCTTTGATGGATGCCTTGAGGGAGATTCCCGATTATGCAAAGATGATGAAGGATCTAATGTCGCGAAAGTTTGATTTTCAGGATCTTTCCATTGTGACTCTGACACAGACCTGCATCGCAGAAGTGACAAGATCGATGGCTCAAAGGATGTATGATCCAGGTAGCTTCACTATTCCATGTACGATAGGGAGCTATGCCTTTGCAAAGGCATTATGTGATTTGTGGGCCAGCATAAATCTAATGCCACTGCTGCGTACACTAAATTGGGCATTGACAGAGCTAGACCAACTTCGATGCTGCTACAGCTGGCTGACCTTACGGTGAAAAGGCCTACTGGTATTCTTGATGATGTGTTGGTGCAAGTAGGGAAGTTCGTGTTCCCTGCAGACTTTGTTATCCTGGATTGTCAGGTAGACGAAGAGATACCCCTTATTCTAGGAAGACCAATTTTGGAAACTGGTAGAGAACTAATCGATTGTGAGATTGGGGAATTAAAAATAAGACTGAACGATAAAGAAGTCATACTCAATGTTAGGCAATCTATGAGGAGACCTAATGAATATGCTAATTGCTCTTTAGTGGATGCAGTAGAAGTGATCCAGCAAGAAGACGATGCAAACCTGACTGTTAACGATCCATTGGAGGCATGTCTGAAAAATTTAGAAGAGATGGATGGTAAAGGTTTAGCCGAATGGGTCATGGCACTTGAAGGCCAAGAATTCTAGACAAGGGAACCTCAGTTTGAGTCCCTTGAATTAGAAAAAAGGGCTACACCTCCAGCAAAGCCATCAATAGAGGAACCACCCAAACTGGAGCTAAAGCCACTCCCAAATCATCTCAGGCATATGTTCTTAGGTCCTGATTCGACCTTGCCTATTATTATATCATCCGGTTTGCTAGATGTGCAGGTAGAACAACTCTTACAGGTACTGCAGGAAAACAAGACTGCCATTGGCTGGACCATGGTAGACATAAAGGGTATCAGCCCAGCCTTCTGTATGCATAAAATTCTCCTGGAAGAGGGGCATAAACCTTCCAGAGAACATCAGCGAAGGCTGAACCCAAACATGGAAGAGGTTGTAAAGAAGGAAGTGATCAAATGGTTAGATGCGAGAATCATCTTCCCCATCCCTGATAGTAATTGGGTCATCCCTATCCAATGTGTGTCGAAAAAGGGGGGAATGACTGTTGTGCAAAATGAGAACAATGAGTTGATCTCAACTCGTACAGTCACAGGGTGGCGGATTTGCATGGATAATCAAAAATTGAACACATCCACCTGAAAGGACCACTTTCCCTTGCCTTTCATTGACCAAATGTTGGACATACTGGCCGGGAGATCGCACTTCTGTTTCTTGGATGGATATTCGGGGTACAATCAAATATCAATAGTCCCCGAAGATAGAGAGAAAACATCCTTCACATGCCCGTATGACATCTTTGCCTTTCGGAGAATGACTTTTGGGCTTTGCAATGCACCAACGACATTTCAATGGTGCATGTTAACCATCTTTACTGACATGGTGGAGGATATTATGGAGGTCTTTATGGATGATTTCTCCGTGGTGGGAGATTCATTCGAAGATTGTCTTCACAACTTAAGAAGAGTGCTTAAAAGATGTGTGGAGACAAATTTAGTGTTAAACTGGGAGAAGTGCCATTTTATGGTACAAGAAGGGATAGTCCTGGGGCATCGAGTGTCCAGTAAAGGAATTGAAGTTGACCATGCTAAGGTTGACATAATTGAGAAGCTACCACCGCCTACTTCAGTAAAGGCGGTGAGAAGTTTCCTGGGACACGCCGGATTCTACCGATGATTCATAAAAGATTTTTCCAAAATTGCTAACCCATTGTGCAAACTCCTTGAAAAGGATCAGCCCTTTGTGTTTTCTAATGATTGCAGGTTGGTATTTGAGGAACTGAAAAAGAGGTTGGTGACTTCACCCATCATTGTTGCACCCAATTGGGAGAAACTGTTTGAGCTCATGTGTGACGTAAAAGACTATGCTATAAGAGCAGTCTTGGGGCAGCGAAAGGATAAGCTGATGCACCCGATTTACTACGCAAGCAGAATGCTAAGCGGTGCACAACTCAACTACACTGTGATGGAGAAGGAGATGTTGGCGCTGGTGTTTGCTTTTGACAAGTTCCGATCATATCTGATTGGCTCCAAGGTAATAGTATACACTGACCATGCAGCTCTCAGGTACCTGATTGAGAAGAAGGAGTCTAAGCCGCGCCTGATTCATTGGGTGCTGCTGTTGCAAGAATTTGACCTCGAAATTCGTGATTGTAAGGGCAAAGAAAATCAAGTCGCTGATCATCTATCACGACTTGAAGGAGCTGAAAAATTAGTCGAGGTCGAAGAGATTCTGGAAACCTTTTCAGACAAGCAGCTGCTCGCAGCTAGTATTGAGGATGCGCCATGGTATGCAGACTTTGCAAACTACCTGGCCTGCAGTATAGTACCCTATGACCTTTCATCTGTCCAAAAGAAAAAGTTTTATCGTGATTGCCACATGTATTATTTGGACGAGCCCTATTTGTTTAGAATATGTGTTGATAATATTATCCGGAGATGTGTCCCCGAGATAGAACAATCTTCGGTTTTGCAGGCTTGTCACGCATCGGCATATGAAGGATATTTTGGAGGGGTCAGGACAACCACGAAAGTGCTAGAGGCTGGATTCTTTTGGCTAACTGTGTTTAGAGATGCACACCTCTGGGTAAAGTGCTGCAATGAATGTCAGCGGACCAGGAATATTTCCCGTCGCCATGAGATGCCCATGAACCTGATTCAAGAGGTAGATGTGTTTGTTATTTTGGGAATTGACTTCATGGGTCCCTTCGTCAGCTCATTTGGAAATAAGTACATACTTGTTGCTGTGGATTATGTGTCTAAATGGGTAGAGGCTGCAGCGTTTCCCACTAATGATGCAAGAGTGGTGGTAGGATTTCTGAAAAAGAACATATTCACTCGATTCGGGACACCTAGAGCGATCATCAGTGACAGAGGCACTCACTTCTGTAATAGAGCCTTTTGGAAATCACTTGCAAAATATGATGCACGCCACAAGATAGCTACCCCTTACCATCCACAAACCAGTGGGCAAGTTGAAGCGTCCAACAAAGAGATAAAGAGTGTACTAACCAAAACTGTGAATGCCACACGCACTGATTAGGCAAAGAAGCTTGACGATGCACTCTGGGCCTACAGGACTGCATTCAAAACACCAATAGTTATGTCACCATACAAGTTGGTATTTGGGAAGGCCTGTCACCTGCCTGTGGAGCTAGAACATCGAGCTTGGTGGGCACTAAAGCAATTGAACATGGATCCCGACGCAGTTGGACAAAATCGACTGACAAAGTTGCATGAGCTGGAAGAATTCAGATATCAAGCCTTTGAAAGCATGAGGCTCTACAAGGAAACAATGAAGAAGCTGCATGTCAAACACATTGTGGACAGAGATTTCAAACTCGATGACAAGGTATTACTGTATAATTCAAGGTTGAGATTGTTTTCGAGTAAGTTAAAGTCCCGATGGTCAGGACCATTTAACGTGGTGCAAATGTTCGCAAGTGGAGCTGTTGAGATCGAATCAGAAGATGGGACAAACAAATTCTCAGTAAATGGTCAAAGGTTGAAACATTACCTTGGAATAGCTGAAGTAAAAGGGGATACAGTGGTGATCAATTTGAAAGAACCCTAGTACACGAATGAGGAGTGATGGTCCAATACTTGCATCGTGCCGCGACGTTAAATCAGGCACTGCATGGGAGGCAACCCACGAATGTGTTGTAAATTATAGTATGTAACTTCATGTATGAAATGACAAAAAAAAAGATGTTGCCAGCCCCGCGACCGCGGCCAAGACTGCGGGACACACTGCATGGGCGATGAAATTCCCTCGCGACCGTGGCGCAAACCGCAAAAATCACTGGAGGGGTCTACAGTTCACCGCGACCGCGGCACGGACTGCGGTGAACCGCGATGAACACTGTCTCGTATATTAAATCCCTCCGCGGCCGCGGTGGACTGCGGAGGGTACCAGGTTTGTAATTTTTTTATTTTTTCTGTTTTATTCCTTTTTCTTCTCTTATTCTTTTAATTTTAAATACACAAACCCCCCTCTTCACCCAAAACACACGCCCCTCCCCCAAAAATCCCCAATCTCCCTCTCTCTCTCTAAACCCTAACCCTCCCCTCTATACTCTCCTCTTCTCCTTCTTCCTTCATAAGACCCCTCACCTTCTTCCCCTAAGGTATGAATTCCGACCCCCCTTCTCCTTTCTTTCTATATTTTGTGTTGTATGCTAGTTCAATTTTGTTATAATGTAGTATCAGTGATAGGATTTTTGATTAGCTTTTTCTTCTTCTTTTCTAGTGTAATTTCGTTTTTGTTGGCATATGTTGGTGAATGGACTGTGTATTGAATATTGAAAGGGTGATTGTTTGTCACAAGTGTGGGGTGTGTGGGTATAGTGGATATTTTAATTGGGGAAGTTTTCTTGACTCCCATGGGTCATGTATATGAAGATAATCGCCTTGCCCACAATGTGTTTGGGAAATTGCCTCAATGGAGATATAAGGAGATGTTATGACATGGTTGTGGTGAAGTCTGAGTAACCACCCATAGTCCCACATTTTGGGCCCGTCCTAATAAGCGTTTCTCTGTTTTACCAGGTATTATGAGTTCATCCCGTAAGAGACGAAATACGGGGTCCTCTGCTAGTGTTCCAGGAGGCTGCTCACGAGCTAGGGGCCAAGCTAGTGCAACTCAGTTCGATAGCACTCGGTTCGTATCTCAATCAGCGGAGATAAAGTACAATCAGAAAGCTTCAAAGAAGTTGCTCCATAAGGTCTATATCGATCGGACGACATTGGTGAAGGAATACCCAAACATGTTTAATGAGCTAAGGAGGTGTCAGATGGACATCTTCTTTGAGGTTCCAAAAGAGGCCAATATTCAGCTAGTGAGAGAGTTTTATGCAAACCTGCCAGAAAACGAGAATGAGGTTGTGACTATGCGCAACACCCGAGTTAATGCTTCTATAGAGGTCATCCGCAGAGCGTATCACCTCCCAACATTCATGGGTGACAATCATTACATCATGTCTCATCGCCCGAGGGTTGACTGGGACAAAATTCAGGAGGTAATCTGTATACCTGGCACAATGCCCAAATGGGTAGCACGGCCGATGACTCTACACTCGCAGTCTCTTACTTGGGAGGCAAAGTGTTGGCTCACTGTCATCAACACTCGTCTGCTACCATCTAGCAATACCACAAATGTGAATGGGCTACGAGCCGTTATGATTTACAGCTTTATGACTCACCAAGGGTTTGATCTCGCCCGAGTCCTCTATGACGAAATGTTCATTAGATCGCCCAAGCTAATCAAGGACCACTACTTCCCTTCACTAGTCACCCGACTATGCCGCCTGGCTAATGTCCCTAAAAGCTTAGAGTTGATGGGAAATTACCTATGAAGGCTCCTTTCCGGGCGAACAAAATTGGACTCGTGGAAGAGTGCCGGTTACAGACAGTGATGACTCTTCTGATGAGTCTAATGATGGTGCTGGGGATGCTGAGATCACAGCTCCTCCGAGAGGGGACGAGGCAGGACCATCACAGCCACGCCGGATCACTCGCATGGCCGCTTTGGAGCCGGAGATATCTTGTTTGCGAACCTCCGTCGCTGACTTGGGTACCCGTATTAATGCGTTGGCTGATCGACAGGTGAAGTCGGAAAAAAAATTCATGGGCTGGTTGAGAGCTCTGGGTCGCGCCTGCAACGTGAACCCAGACACAGTTTCTGATCAAGAGTGATCCTTCAGGGAAGTTCCTTTACCTCACTGCTTTTTATATTGTTAAGCCATGAGGACATGTCTTCGTTTTTAAGTGTGGGGTGGGGGAGACTTCGTTGTATGTTTGTACTTGTAAAAATTAATTGTTTGTTGTTCTTGGTTTTGTTGTGCGTTGATTGCTTTGGTGATAAAGTAACAGCTCATTAGGAAGTTAAAATAGTGACTTGTCCCGACAATGGATCTCTTTCGGCAGGGTTCTTGAGGGACTAAGTCGAGAAAAAAATAGAATATAAAGACTCTTACTAATGACAGATCCTTTAGACAATCTTCTTGAGGGAAATAAGTCTAAAGAAAATACCAAAAATATATATTTCTTTTATTTCTTTTTTATTTTTTTAGGTAGTGTAGCAACTCCCTCTTGGTTTTTCTTTGGGCCACGGTTCTTTTCCAAGGGTTTAACTTGAACCGGGTATAGGTAGATTTTTGTTTTTTTAAGCTAGGATTAATGGGCGACGAGCTTAAAATCGAAGAAGAAAAACCCTTAGCGTTTTTACACCTGAACACGATTGGCACTAGAGTGTAGCGCTTAGCTTCAAGGGTTGAATCTTATTCAAGTGCCTTAAAAATTGTATGTTTGTACATAACTTGAACACTCAAAAGAGAATGTTTTGATAAACTAATCTGGAGTGAGTCATGTGCCATATGTGTGTGAGTGTTACTGTATTCCATGTTGTACATTTGATGCCTAGAACTTGCCCTGTGTGTTTGTAAAGCGAAATAGTAGCTTCATTCAGATTTAGAAATGATATAGGCATTTCTTTGTTGATCCAGACATATAAAGTAAACCCACCTGAATGCACTATATCTTAGTTAACCCCGTTGAGCCTATAAGCCTGTTCTTTGGTAACCACAATGTGAACCTTACCCAATTGTTTTAATACCCTGCTGTTTGAACCAATTTTCCTCTCACTAAGCACTAGAATGGTATTGAAAATATGCAAAATCAAAAGTGTGGGGTGGTGGTTTGGTTTTTGAAGTGGAACCATGGAAATAGAGAAAAGGTGCAGAATGTGAAGCATAAAAAGAGAAGCACCACGAAAAAAAAATTAATATATTGTGTAGTGATTAATAAGTGGTAGCCTGTACAAATTGCACCTAATGTATGGGGATGTTTAAATAAATGTGGTAGAGTGTTGGTGTACAAAATGATGATCTTGAAGTTCAATGTAATTGTATTAAAAGTGCTTAGGGAGGTTAGTCACTATATCCAAATATATCCTACCCGTCTCTTTGCCTACATTACAACCAAATAAAGTCCTATTGATCTTAGACTGAGTGGGGCTCGATTAGTCGAGTACTATACTATGGGCAAGCCTATGGTGCATCTTTGTGGCATGTGAGTGTTCTTTTTGAGAGTGAGCGAATTCTGTCTATTTTAGTTCCTAGTTGTTATCACTATCATTATATATGGAACTACTCTCTCGTGTGATGTGAGGGCATGTGATTCACAAAGGAAAGGTATATCTTAACTCTTGTATAGAGTGGTTTGAGTAAGTGCGAATGATACGTGGTACGAAATATTTGATTCTTGAGGTGAAGTTTGCTCACTACTAGGTGTAACCTTTGTAAAATGTTCATGGTGTGAGTCGTTGAGGGAAAAGCTTAGGGAAGGAATTTTTTATGGAGTGTGGTGAATTGCTCAAGGACTAGCAATAATTTAAGTGCGGGGTGTTGATAGTAGGCTATATAGTTGATATTTACACCTTAATTTCTCATGATTTGTTGTTTTTTTATAAGGTAAATAACCAACAAAATGCTTTAAATAGTGCTATTTGGTTTCACAGGGAATATTATATGTGAGGAAGCAACATGAAGTGTTTGGAGGCAATAATGTAAAGGAAACACCCACTCAGGAAGTACCCAAACAAAAAGGAGCAAAAGAAAATGACTAGACAAAAGTCCACCGCGATCGCGGTGGACTGCGGAGCAGAACGCGGAGACAAAACATAAAAAATAGGCTGGGCAGTGTTTACCGCGGTAGACCGCGGTCCATGCCGCGGCCGTGGTGAACTGTTCACGAACCTGGAATTTGGGGGCCAAAGTGTCAATTCAGGGAAACTTTTGTAAAACCCTTATAAGATATAGAAACTCACCCAAGATAGTGGAGGCTTGTTTTGAGACTAC
The DNA here is from genome assembly GCA_026770625.1 of Nicotiana glauca. Taxonomy (NCBI): domain Eukaryota; kingdom Viridiplantae; phylum Streptophyta; class Magnoliopsida; order Solanales; family Solanaceae; genus Nicotiana; species Nicotiana glauca. Next base: position 147,958 of record MU788525.1, read on the forward strand.
TTTTGGAGGAGGAACAAGTGTGAGAGATCACCCAAAAACATCATAGTTCTTTATCTCTTCTATTTTCTTGCAATTCTTTCATTATGAATAATTTAGTTGTTTTCTTTTATTTTGTTATGAGTAGCTAATTACTTTGATCTAAGGTTTTGGTGGAACCCGTTGGGGATGACTTGGTTGTTATATTAATATAGTTGTGAATTGGTTGTTAATCTCTATTTGTTCATCTATGCCTTGATTGTGGTTAATTGAAAGGGCCCTCAATTATCCGTCCCTATTTAGTATGTATCTGCTTGAGAGAGAGTACATATTTAGGTAATTATATGAACAACATCACTCCCGGAGTATAGACGAGAGTCATAACCGAGGGTTTAGAGGTTGGATTAGAGATAACGATACCTCAGGTGCAATCAAAGTGAACCGTAATGCGAATCTAGCTAGCATAGCTTGAGAAAGTGCGTCTGCTAAATTATCATAATTGCTTGAGAAAGATTTTTGATAGCTGGAGCGTTCATGATTGATGGAGATAACTAAGTTTCAGTTATAAAATATATTCAACCAAGGAAATCAACAACGGGGGAAACCATTACCTTAGACCTTATCCCAATTATATACAAGCAAGCTTAGTTAACTTTCAGCTGTTATTTATTTTTAGTTTAGTTGTTAGATATATCATCAATTGTGAATCACAAAGTTTGGGGAAATTGATTCTGTGAATTTAGTAAGTCCAACAAAAGTAATTGATAGGTTAATTCTCTGTGCTTCGACTTTGGGCAGAATTACTCGGACTATATTTGCTACGTCCGTGTGTCTTTTTATAAGGCATAGTTTGGCGCTATCAATACTCACCAAGTGTTTGATAAAATATCTAAGTGGCCCAAAACATGGATATTGTTGCTAATTTGGAATCCCTTTGAATTGTATTGATATAGATTAAAGTTGAAAAGGTTGGTGAATGTTGTATTATGCTCAAGAGAAGGAGGTTAAGGTATATAAGGCTAACTCTCTATGTTTGGGTATATTAATGAATAGTTGTAGAACTTCTGTTCTCTACCTTCATAACTCATTCATGACTTTCATTCTGAACGTTGTGAGCTCAGTTCGTATTCAATATAGACTTGGGCTTGATGTCCCTATGTCTCAGTATAGCTTACTCAGCATGTCATAAACATTTGAAGTTTCAGTGTTCATAACCAGTTCAAGAATAAATGTCTCATTCTAGTCCTATTCAGTATTCCAGTATTATGCAACTCAGTATGATTCAGTATTCCAGTATAATGTAACTCAGTGTGATCCAGTATTCCAGTATCATGTAACTCAGCGTGATTCAGTATTTCACTATTATGTATTGCAGCATGATTCTCAGTTCCTGATTTTAAATCCCTGAATGTTGAACACCTATATTTGGGCCTTAGGCCGCGGCTAATGCTTTATGCATCTTTAGGCCTGAGGCTGCAGTTTATGCTTTATGCATTTTGGACCTGAGGTCGCAGTTGTGTATACGTATACTTGGGCCCGAGGCCACAGTTTGTGCACATATATATATTGGGCCTGAGGCCACAGTTTAATATTCAGATAAACAGGTTGTTTATCATTCAGAAAAGGGAGTATTCATATCCTTACTTCCTTTCAGTTCAATTATTAGTTACCGTTCAGTTATCAGTTATCATATTAGTTACCAGTTATCAGTTAATTCCAGTTATTAGTTCAGTTACCAGTTATCAGTTCTGATATCAGTTATCAGTTATCATTTCAGCTTCAGTTTCAATAGTTACTATTTTGGTTATCAATTATAAATTCTCAGTTATCAGCTTAGTTTCAGTTTCAGCATTTATAGTTTTTTTTCTTTCAATTGCTTTACATACCAGTACAATTCAAATGTACTGACGTCCCTTTTTCCCGAGGCCTGCATCTCACAATGCAGGTAATGAGGTTGACGATATAGAGCGCTAGGATTCTCGTACCAACTATTTGGTGATCGCTAGTTCTTTCGGGGCATTATCATTACTTTACAACCTTTCAATATTTATAGGTAGTTAGTTTTTTCAGTGCTTCAATAGAGGCTTCATAGATTAGAGTAATAGTTAGACAAAGTCTCAGACTCTTCATATTAAGCTATGTTGACTACAAATATGTTTCAAAATTGTATTAATATTTCTGCACTTTAATTTTTATCATTCAGACTTTCAGCATATCAGCATGTGTTAGTTTATCTTCCGCAGTTAGTATGTTATGATATCATATGTTGATTCAGCCAGCCAGTTAGTTTGCTCGGTCACATGTAGTCAGGCATCGAGTGTCGTGTTATGTCCAGGCCCAGGTTCGGGGCGTTGACACATAGTACACTGGATGAAAAAATTTGTTCACTCTTTGACCCAAAACTACCCCAACCGCAACATCACACGCGTCGCACATGAGCTCGAAAGGTAAGCTCTAATTGGGTACAGTAATTATCAGGGTGGTGGTCAACTTGTGCTTGAGAAGTTCAAAGGCCTGCATACATCCCTCATCAAACACGAACTTGGCATCCTTTTCTAGCAGCTTGCACAAAGGATTCACTACCTTCAAAAAGTCCTTGATTAATTGCCGGCAGAACCCCGCATGCCCAAGAAAACTTCTAACCCCTTGACAATAGTGGGTGGAGGAAGTCTTGAAATCACCTCAATTTTGGCTTTGTCGACCTCAATACCATTCTTTGAAATTTTATGACCCAAAACTATGCCCTCCTCAACCATGAAGTGGCAGTTCCCCCAAATTAGCACAAGATTGGTGTCTTCACACCGGGCCAACAGTCTATCCAGGTTTTTCAGACACTCGTCAAATGAATCACCCACAACACTGAAGTCTTCCATGAAAAACTCCAAAATATCTTCCACCATATCGGTGAAAATGGCCATCATACACCGTTGGAATGTTGTCGGTGCATTGCACAACCCAAAGGGCATCCGAGAAAAGGCAAAGGTGCCATATGGACAAGTAAAGGTTGTTTTCTCCTGATCCTCTGGAGCTATCAAAATTTGATTATACCCTGAATAACTATCCAAGAAATAATAGAAGGCACGCCCAGCAAGACGATCAAGCATCTGGTCAAGGAAAGGCAATGGGAAGTAATCCTTGCGGGTCACCTTGTTCAGCTTGCGATAGTCCATGCACACCCTCCATCCGGTCACTGTCTATGTTGGAATAAGTCCATTATTAGCATTGGTCACCACAGTCATACCATGCTTCTTCGGCACACACTGCACCGGTGAAGTCAATGAGTTTTCAAAGATAGGGTACACCACTCCGGCATCTAACCACTTGAGCACCTCCTTTTTCACAACTTCTTGCATTACCTCGTTCAACCTCCTTTGATGTTCCAAGGAGGGTATTTCATCATATTCTAGAATAATCTTGTGCATACAGAATACATGGCTTATTCCCCGAATATCAGCTAGAGTCCATCCAATTGACTTTTTTGCTTTTTGAGCACCGCCAATGTGGCATCTACCTGTATGTTAGTAAGACAAGAGGAAAGAATAACTGGTAAAGTTGATCTAGGGCCTAAGAATTCATACCTGAGGTGTGGAGGCAATGGCTTCAACTCTAACACGGGAGGTTCCTAAATTGAAGGCTTTGTTGGAGGGGTCTTTCTATTTACAAGATCCAAAGATAGTTTCCTAGGCTCATAAGAATAAGAGTCCATTCCAAGTAAAGCATTCATGCACTCCACTTGGCCCTCATCATAATTGACATCAAGATTCAACAATACGGCCTCCAAAGGGTCCTCCACACTGATATTGCACTAGTATCATCAATTATCACAACCGTGACAAGATCCACAAATGAGCACACTTCTGTACTATTGGGCTGCTTCATTGACTTGCATACATGAAAAACGACCTTTTCATCACCCACCCTGAAAGTGAGTTCCCCTACTTACACATCTACTAGAGCCTTTCCCGTAGCAAGGACAAGTCTCCCCAATATGATCGGGACTTCATAGTCTACCTCACAATCCAAGATCACAAAATCAGCTAGCAAGATAAATTTGTCCACCCAGACAAGCACATCATCAACAATACCTAATGGTCTATTTATTTATCTATCCCCCATTTGCAATCTCATGGAAGTTGGCCTCGGTGGCCCAATACACAAAGTCTTGAAAACTAAATAGGGCATCAAATTAATACTAGCCCCTAGATCACACAAAGCTTTAGCGAAGTCTGCACTCCCAATAGTGCAAGGGATAGTGAAAGCACCGGGATCCTCTAACTTTGGAGCCAGTGAATGTATTATAACACTAACTTTGGTGGGTCATCTTGATAGTTTCAGAGTCCATGGATATTTTCTCCGTCACCAAATCTTTCATGAATTTAGCATAGCCGGGCATTTCCTCTAAAGCCTCCACCAAAGGCACATTAATGGATAAGCTCTTCATCATTTCAATGAACTTATTAAATTGATTCTCATTTTTCTTCTTGGCTAACCTCTGAGGATAAGGTGGAGGTGGCCTAGGCAATGATGTCTTAGCTTTTGGCACAACCGGCTCCGGAATGTCTATTACGTGTTCCCTAGACGGGTTCACATCATTTTGCGTTTCCACCTCGGCATCTTGAATATCAATACTCACTTATTGATTCACATTTTCATCAACCACATTCTCAATAACCAAAGGAACTTCATCTTCTTGCAACTCAACTTCATCACCCAAAACTTGCTTTTGTTTGGAGGCATTCACATCAACGCCTCATCCACTCCTAGTAGTTACCGCCATAACATGATTGTTCCCACCCTACGGGTTCACTATCGTATCACTCGGTAGAGCCCCCTTAGGGTGAGTATTCAAAGACTGTGAGATTTGGCGTAGCTGGATCTCCAAATTCCTGATTGAAGTATTGTGAGAAGCCAATTGTGCATCAGAGTCAGCATTCTTTTTCATCATCTGTTCAAACATCATTTCAACTTTACTCATTTCAATGTTGGAAGAACTAGGACCCTGTGATGGAAAAGGTGGTGGGTTGCTTGGTTGTTGGTACATTGGGTGCCTTTGAAAAACTTGCCCCTGATTTCCCTATTTGTTGTTCCATCCATCCTGGTTGTTGTTCCATCCACCCTGGTTGTTGTTGTTACCCCAGTTTCCTTGATTTCTCCAATTGTTGTTTTGATTTCCCCAATTTTGATTTTGATTATTGTTTCCACAATTGTGTATCCCTTGTTGGTGATTGTTCCAATTGTTGTCTTCTTGTTATTAATTACCCCAATTTCCTTGGGATCTTCATTGTTGTTGTTGGTTGGAAGAATGACCTCTTTGTCCTTGATAATTATTCACATAATGTACCTCTTCATTTTGCCCATCATATCCATTATCTTGAAATTCACTACCATCGTTGTCAAATTGGTCCGAATTCCCTTGGCTCTGTTGACCTTTTTGTCTTCTTTGGTTCATTATCATGTTAACACCCTCCATGGCATTCACTTGGCGAGGATTTTGGACTTGTTTCAACTGTTCCTTTGCTAGTTGGTTCATGGTTGTTGTCAACCAAGCTATCGCCTGCCTATGATCATGTAATTCTTTGTGCAAATAAATGACCATGGGGTCACCCTGTGGCAAATTGGCTCTACTTTGCCAGGCAGAGGATGTGTCATCCATCTCGTCAAAATAACACAAGCTTCATCATAAGGCAGCTTTATAAAATTACCCCCAGCAAGTTGATTCACTATGCATTAATTTGTTGTGTTGATGCCCTGGTAGAAAGTTTGTTGCAACATATTCTTATTCATATCATTTTTGGAGCATTCCTTCACCATAGTTCTATATCTCTCCCAAATCTCGTGCAGTGGTTTGGTGGTCTCCTGCTTCCCGTAGTGCTGCCGTGTGCCCCGGTGAGAAAAATTTGGCAATGAACTTATCCAGTAACTTATCCCAAGTTGTGATGGAATGGTTGGGAAGTCGCTCAAGCCAATCCAGTGCCTTTCCTCTAAGTGAAAAAGGGAAGAGCCTCAATCGAAGTGCATCCTCCGACACATTGGTTTGCTTTCTCCCCCAACAAGTATCCACGAACCCCTTGAGATTTTTGTAAGCATTCTAAGTGGGAGCACCCATGAAGTACCCCCGCTGCTCCAACAATGTCAGTATTACATTGGTTATTTGAAAATTGCCCGCCCGGATCTAGGGCGGAACAATTGCACTCGCATAGCCTTGGTTGGGAAGAACTCTAGGAGCCACTCTTGGAGGTGGCGGAGGAGTGTCTGGAATGTTTTCATTTGCATTGGCCTAGTGGCCTTTACATTGTCCTTGAGTCACAAGAGGCACCTCATCCTCTCCATTATCATCAACATCCTCCCCTGCAATCACGTTTCCAAGAGGTTCACTAGCATTTAATGCCATTTTATACCTGAAGTTTTGACATACACAAATTAGTAACAAAGAAGGCAAGAAGAACAAAACACAAAACTATATAGATAGGTAGCCAAAACCGTTAGCTCCTCGGCAACAGCGCCAAAAAGTGGTCGAAGCCAACCCTTCACTATTATTAAGTCGTGAGAGAGGTCGAAGTAGCTTTTACCCAATTTAGGGTCGGGATCGATTTTCACATGGAGCTAGATATTGGAGTTGGGTGTCTATCTAAAGTAGAGTTATATATTTTCTCCATATTGCACTTCTATACATTTTTGGTTTTAATTATGATTCTAATGTTATAAAACTACAATGCTCAATTAAACTAAAATAAGCTAGAATTAAACTATTGCGAGTTGTTCAAATGATTAAAAGGCACTAGGGTAGTGGACTTTTGCTTAGGTGGTCAATTGATGGATTCTTGAGTCTAAAGCAAGATTGACACATTTGGGGAGTATGATATAACCATTTCTTGATTCTATTCACTCTATACCTCTTGGTGGTTAGAGTGATTTTACCCGAATTGACTTTTTCAAGACCAATTAGGTATGCAAATTTGCACAAGCAATTAAGGTTCAAGTCGGGTATTACGATCTCTCGGTTTAACCCTTTAATTGGGGCTATCAATTCTCTTGAGTACGCTCCAATTCCTTGTTAGACTAATTTTAGAGACTTAGGCTCTCTTTCTCAAGAAGAGCAAAAGTCAACTAAACACAAACTAGTGTTTGCGACCACTAATTTAGCAATTAAATATGAAATTAGCCCAAATATCAAACACCCATAGTCAATCAAGCCCTAAAATGCAAAACCCATCAATTACCCACACTAGAGTTGAGCCACAACCTTAGCTTATGGGTCTAGCTACTCATAATTAGAGAAAAAACAAATAAATAGATGAAGAAAAACTCATATTAATTAATTTCTAAATTAAACTTAAAGATTCAATGTCGAAATGAAGCTAAAATTACTCAAAACAGCTAAAATATTTGAACCCATGAGCGCAGCTTTTAGTACTAACTATCTGCTTAGCCTAAAAATAGAAAAGAAGCTATTTATACTAAGCTGACAAATCTGGACAAAAATACTCCTGCTGGGTTAGTGCAGACCGCACAAAATCACGTGCGTCCGCACTAAGGCTCTGAACTTGACTAAATTGCTCTCTGAACTTGGGCAATGTGGATTGCACAGAATCGAGTGCGGTCGCGGTGGCTTCTAGTGCGGTCCACATGAAATGGAGAGCGGACCGCATTAGTCTTCAATCATGGACTTGGCAACTCTCTAAATCATCTCTCTGCGGACCACACTAAATCGAGTGCGGCCGCATTGATCCTAGTGCGAACCGCACAAAACCTCGTGCAATTGCATTGCCTTTTAGCCTGAATGTCAGCCTCTCTGAACCTCACTTGTGTGGACTGCACAGAATGGTGTGCGGCCTCACTGGCCCTATTTTTCCTGAGCTTTGTATTTGTCTTGGTATTTGTGCAAGTTTCACTCTTTTTTGAGCTGATCTTTGACACTTTGTCACCTTGTTGATCAAACCTGCAATCGAGCACAACTTGTGAGCCTTTTGGGAATATTTAGTACACATTTCTAATCAAAACTTGAGCATGAAGGAATGTAAAATGCATTATATTCCCTAGTTATCAATGCCCCAGTCTTGGTTTCTACTGTTCGCGAGAGGGTTCGCCGGTTTATTGAGGGGCTTATTCCTACCATCAGGTCTAGCATGCTCGTGAGTTGGAGATGGATATTTCTTATCAGCAGGTGGTGAGCATTGCTCGGAGGATAGAGGGTATGCATGCAAGGGAAATAAAGGAAAGGCGGGCCCATGAGAAAGAGGGCAGACGAGATCAGGAGAGAGAGTTTGAGAAGGCGAGGCGGCCTCATAGACCAAGGAGATCTGCTGGTCCTTATTTTAGAGGCATGGTGCGACATGGTGGAGATTTGTGGGTCAGCCAGTTCAATTCTTGCTTCAGGCTTTGCATAGTGACTCAAGTGTTCATGGGTCTCGGGGTATCCGTACCACACAGTTCTCACAGCTTCGTCAGCAAAAGGGTTGTTTTGAGTGTGGAGATACTAGCCATATGGTAAGAGATTGTCCCGGACTTTGGGCCAGTGTGTCACAATGAGATATTCATTCGAGTAGAAGGCTCCCAAGAGAGGGAGGCCTGACTCATTGATGTGTTTCCTATAGTAGGATTAAGGCTGCTATGCAGCTAAATGCCATTCAAGTATGATTTCGGTTCGCTATAGAGGAGCACTATCCGTAGTTCATTACAGTTCTGCTTATCGGGGTGAGTTCCCTTATTTGTTGCTCCATTTATGGGTGCGTTTCATCATTAACACTTTGTTTATGTGATTACCCTGTTGGTAGGTTCTATAAGTGATAGTCGTGTCTATCATTTGTTTCTAGCCATTGTCGGGAGTTATGAGACTAGTGGTAAATTCCTGTTGTCCTTTTCGGTAGGTTTGATATGATTTATGAGTATTTTTTCTATGAGCCGTGATGTTTATACTCCACCAGTATGAGAGCCAGTAATTGTTGTAAATTATGACGGAATTGATCTAGTGAGAGTTTCCAGCTGATTTGATGTGTACCACACTTTAGATTCAGAGTTGAGGGCAGGACCCTCATGATTTCATGTAATTTGATGTGTTGAGACTGGGCTGTATACCGCGTAGGAGTTATATCAAAATGAGGTCCTTGTGATTCTTTTATATGCTTTAGTTCTTTCTTATTAGATTGTTTTTGTAGATTAGTATTGATTGAGAAATTTATACTTGTCGGGCTTGTTTGATAGTTCTCTTATGTATTTCCCTTTCCATATTCAGTCATTTTCGTTCTCTGCTTCTTGAGTTTTAGCTTGTGGGGTGTGTGCCTGCTGAGATTTGGTGATTTGGGTTTTTAGTTATGTGGCTTTCGTGGTTATTATATCATCACCGGTGTTATGAAAGTTTGAAACGGGTTCCTATTGGATATGAGGCTTATGGCCGGTGCTGAATTTTGACTTCGGGCGATATTGTTATCAGGAATGTTACTGTGGGCCTATGTGTGATGTGTTATGTTGTCAGGTTGTACGATATGGGCGTTGGTATGAATTGATGAAGCTGGTTGAGACTAATACCAGGCATGGATTTAGAATCAGGTCTTTTGGAAATGGACGGAAGGTGAGAATTTTGGTTCTAAGGCTTATTGGTATTGTCAGAAAGGCTCAATTACGGTTAAGATGATGTCGTCAGGGTTATGTGGGATGGGGTGACATGGGATCACCCGCGGGTGCATGTTGGAAGTGTGCATTCAGTGACTTGAGGACTTCGAGGCGAATCTTGGTATGTTCGAGGACGAACATTGGTTTTAACAAGGGGAGGATGTAAAGACCCCCGGTCATTTTGAGAATTTAAGCTCCATTCAGAAGCGTAAGGTCTTAAACAGCTTCATAATACGAGTATCGACTTGTGTGTATGGTTTAATTTAGTTAACGGATGATTCAGAGTCAAATTTAAAGAAGGACTCTAGTTTTGGGAGTTTAAGCGGTGAGAACTTGATCGGAATTGGAATTTTGATTAAACGACCCTGTAATGAATTTTGGATGATTCCAACAGGCGATTTTGGACTTAGTCACACATTTGGATTGTGCTCTGGAGGTCCATAGCTAATTTAGACTTGAAATGCCGAAAGTTGAATTCTTGAAGTTTTCGGTCCGATAGTGAGATTTTGATTTGAGGGTCAAAATGAAATTCTGGAAGTTGGAGTAGTTCCGGAGTGTTGAATTTGACGTGTGTGCAAAATTTCAGACCATTCGGACGAGGTTTGATAGATTGTTTGATCGAAGGCGTAAATTGAGAATTTTTGGAGTTTTTAGGCTTGAATCCGATGTTAAATTGGTGTTTTGATGTTGTTTGAGCTTTTTGAAGGTTGGAACAAGTTTGAATGATTTTATGGGATATGTTGGCATGTTTGTCTGAGGTTCTGAGGTCTCGGGTGTGTTCTGGGTGGGCTACGGGCCATTTTCCCTTGTTTTTGAACACCTCTTTCTGGTATTTGATACCCTCCTTTGTGTTCGCAAAGCCCCTCCCGCGTTCGCGAAGTGTCTTTGCTGGTCGCCTCATTCTCCCTCCTCGTGTTCGCATAACTCTGTCTCTTCATTCATCGCGTTCGCGTCAGTCCATCGTGTTCGTGTAGTTATGCCATCCCACCCTTCGCGTTCGCGTACTAGTTCACGCGTTCGCGAAGAGCAGTCTTTGGGCCATCAAAATTTCCTTCTTCACGTTCGCGGACGTATTGTCGCGTTCGCGTTGAGTAACCTGGGAAGCCTTCATTCTCTTCTTCGCGAACGCGATACTTCTTTCGTGTTCGCGATGCACGAACGCCTGGGCGGACATAATATATTCCAAAATCGATGGTTTCACCATTTTCATCACATTTTGATTTCTAAAGCTCGCTTCTTGGTGATTTTTTGTGGGTTTTTCACGAAATTCGATTGGGTAAGTGTTCTTCAACTATAATTATATATATTCCATGAATTTGTCTTCATTTTCATCATTTAAATTGTGTTTTAGGTTGGGGAAGGAGGTGGTTTTGAAGAAAGATTCTAAAATGAAAAATCGTGATTTGAGGGACCAAATGGTATCAAAATTTGATAAACTTTGTATTGTTGAACTCGTATTGGAATGTGTAATCAGTTTTTGTAAAATTTATCGGGTTTCGAGGTGCGGGCCGGGGGTCAACTTTTGGACCGATTTTTAGAATTTGATCAAGATTGAGACTTTATGATCCGGAATAGTCTTATGTGTTTTATTTGTGCTTTGAAGTTAATTTGGTTAGATTTGATCCATCCGGAAGTCTTTTCACCCGAGAAGTGCATCTTAGAGTATCGGTTTGTCGTTTTTGAGTTAAGTATCTTGCCTAACCTTGTGTGGGGGACTTTCCCTTAGGATTTGAGTCTGCTATATTGATTGTAGTTCGTGTATGCGAGGTGACGAGTGCGTGCTCGGACTTGTTTGTGGAAAAATTGGCCTTTTAGGGTTCTTAGGTCCTTATATTCACTGTGTATGAATGTGTACTTGATATTCTTGAGTTTTCCACTTACTAGTTTCACCTCTACATGCTCTAATTGGAATTAATTGCTCATGATTCATTCTTAGTGCCTATTTGACTCTTATTTTGCTAAACTAAATATTTTTACCTCTTCTATTGTCATGCTATCTTTCATAGCTACTCATCCTTAATTGAAATCATTGTATAATTTTTGTAAATTGCCCAACCTTAAAAAGAAGTTTAGGTAATCTATATTTAGTTGACATTTCCTTATTTGGAATTATTTGATTCGTGTTAGCTTTCTTGTTGTTGAATTACATTCTATGGGATCGTTGCTTCATATTATTTTCTCTCTTGTTGAGTTGTTCTTATCATGCTTAGTATTCTCTATTGTGGTTATTCATTGTGAGCTAGTTTTACCGTCTCCTTGTGATCGAAAGTTCTTGGGTTGAATTGCTCGTCGTGTTCTTATGTATGTTGTAATTGTTGTTGTTGTACTTGTTATGGTGGTGCATGAGGTTTTTCCATACAGTTGTCGATATTGTGATGCACGAGGTTTCTGCTATACAGTTGTTGATATTGTGATGCACGAGGTTTCTGCTGTTCAGTTGTTGATATTGTGATGCACGGGGTTTCTACCATGTGGCTGTTATTATGGGTTTGCATGAGGTTTCTACTGTGCTATTGCTACTATTGATATATTATACATGCGATGTGATAAGGCAGGATATTTATATATATACTTATATGTGGGTTGCACATATGGCGAGACAAAGTGGGAACATTATAATGCACGTGTGGCGAAACAAGGCGGGCACTTATTATGTTATTATTTGCACATTTGGCGAGAAAAGGTGGGCTATGTTAGGGATTAATTGTGATGATTTATGTGGCGTGGGGTCATTCTTGTTGTTTAATATTGTGTTGTGGTACGCTTACCTGTATGAGCTTTATCTCGTGGAGATTGTGAGGAAATAACTTACGTGCTGTCCATTCTTTTCCTTACGCTTATTAGCTGGTAGGAACTATGTTAAAGCACATGCACAAGCATACACGTTGTTGAACACTCAATGTGAAGTCCACCTGATTTTTCTAAGTATAGATGTACACCCTCGTTTACTTATTATATATGTGAGAGTGTCTGTAGTTGGCAACTGAGTTGTCAGCATGACTATGAGGTTGATGGAGGCACATGATGCCAAGTGTTAGATTTCAGGTAGTGGGACTCGTGAGCTGTAATTTGTTCGAGATTTGAAACTTCATGGAAATTGTTGGATAAGACCTGATGTGAAAACTGTCGTAGGACCTGAGTTATTGCTTACCTTTACTGTATTGTGAATTTAGGATTTGGGTTTGTGTTTTCATTCGCTCTTCTATGTCATTATTTTGGTATTTTTGCCGTTACTTGCCATTTTCTTCCCTTATTGTGACTATAGTATTGTTAGCTATTTCATGTAGCCTTTATATATATACATCATGTTCCGTTGTTCCTATATTTGTATAGTTTATTAGACTGGTAAGTGTCTTGACTGTTCCTCGTTACTACTCCACCGAGCTTAGTCTTTATACTTACTGGGCACCGCTGTGGTGTGATCATGCTACACTTCTGCAAATTTTTGTTGTGCAGGTCCAGGTACTTCCATTCAGTCTTATCACCTTGAGGCAAGGCACTTCTGTAGAGACTTTGAGGTATATCTGCCGTGTTCGCAGACCGAGGAGTCCCTTTCTATCTTTCTGTATAAAGTATAGCCCTTCAGTAGTTTCCTTTTGTTAGACATTTCCAGGGTTAGAGCTTCTTATGTATCTCTTAGTTTGTGATTCATGGGGTTTCCGAATTTTGGGAGTTTTACGTTGGGATTTTGTACTATTATGTTCCAGGAGGCATCTTAAACACTGTAATATTTTACTATTTCAGTTTTTAAAATTATTTCTTCCGCAATTGTTATTTATATTCTGCATTGTTAGGCTTACCTAGTCGTAGAGACTAGGTGCCGTCACGATGGTTCACAGAGGGCGAACCGAGGTCGTGACATATAACTAAATAATGCACCCTATTTGTTATAAATAAATACTCTTTAAACTAATTATAATACATAAATACATAATGAATTTTATTACAAATGCCCTCTCTAAGGGACTTCTAGCCCTAAAATAACTTTTTCCTCTCTTCGTCCTTTCATCTTCCTACTATAACCTAGTCGCCTCCCCCATCTTTCTTAAACTCTCTATCTCTCTAGTGCTATAATCTCGCTGAAAAACCACTGCCGGCCTAACCCGGTGGAACACTGACGTCACCTCCTTTAATTTTTTTTCCTTTTTTGTACTCTCTCTTCTCTCAATAGCTATAAATAAATTCCTCAATTTAGTACCTCAAATTCCTTAATTCAGATCGGCCTCGTCATTACATCCACCGCCATCGTCATCTCTAGCTGGAATCCATGGCCAACCGATCGGATTTCTCAAATCCGAGTGTATTTTCTCATATCTTAGTGTATTTCTCATATTTGAGTATAATTTATTTTTTGTGGCCGAATTAAATACAACGAAATACATATTACGTCCAAATTTTTATTTGTCTTACCGGATTTTGGTAGATACAATGTGATAGTATTTTCTCATATCTGGTCGTATTTTTGTTCGTCTCTATTTTTTAGTTTTAATACAATATATACAGTATTTTGCTTGGTGGAAGTCGTTATATCCGGTGAACTTTCTTCTCTTCTTTGCTATTGAAGTCATATATAATGATACAACATTGTATTATGTACAAATACACTCAAAATTGAGTGTATTATGTATTTTTCAATACAAATAAAGTTTTTTTTTATTTTCGAATGTATTTATGTATTTCGAAGGTTATTTGTATTGTAGGTCCATGTATTTTTTGAATTTTAGTTGTTTAAATACAACCAAATAAAATATAGTTAATTGAGTACAATGTAAGAGCAGATACGAATGAATACAATAAACTGAATACATATGAATATCATTGTTTTGTGATTTTTTGTTGTTTGAATATAGTCTAATTGAATACAATGTAAATACTTAAGAATGAATATAGTCGAAATGAATATAGTGTATACAACCAAATTGAATAGAGCGGTATACACTATATTCCTTGACTTTCAGTTGTTTGAATGCAACTGAATCCAATATAGTGAAATTGAATACAATGTAAAGTGTATAATAATGAATATAACTGTCACGACCCCAATCCCGATCGTGATGGCGCCCAACACAATTGCTAGGCAAGCCCGACCATTTACACTCTCAACCCGAGCATGAAGCTCAAAACCAATTATTTAATTATCATTAACAACAACAAAGCTAAAAGATTAAGCTGAATATCATGAAATACTGAATACACTCCCAAAGACCTGGGGGTCATGAGTTTAGAGCCTCTAACAATACAATGTAATAAGACTCCAATAATACGTAGTCTCATAACTGCGGAAAGATAATAAAAGAGATAAGGGAGGAGTCGGGTCCTGCGGACGTCATGCAGCTACCTTGACAACTCCGGACAAACTCTGAATTCAGCAAAAACTTAGCTAAACTCCCGAGATACCTGGATCTGCACACATGGTGCAGGAAGTAA
This sequence comes from Nicotiana glauca, assembly GCA_026770625.1. Lineage (NCBI taxonomy): Eukaryota > Viridiplantae > Streptophyta > Magnoliopsida > Solanales > Solanaceae > Nicotiana > Nicotiana glauca. Next base: position 162,970 of record MU788525.1, read on the forward strand.
AGTGAGTACTTCCAACTCAATGGTAATAGACATATATAATGGCTGAAAGTAAGAAAACCCGAAATACAACAATGCAAAGCTATAACCAATACTCCTACACATTTAACAGTGTAATAACAACAATTAATGACAGATACCACAGGCAGGTATAGATGAATGAATGCAATGCAATGCACATGACCGCTACGGTGCGTAGCCCGATCCATGGGTACCCGCACTCACTGGGGGTGTGTACAGACTCCGGAGGGGCTCCTACAACCCAAGCGCAATATCATCATAGCATTCGCTGCGGCGTGCAACCCGATCCACAATCAGTCCAGTTATATATGCATGCAAGCCACACGGGCACAATCAAGTTTACCATTTTCGGTTCCATTTAACAGGTATTATAGTTTAAGTGATTTAAGCCTTAGAAGATTTCTACTCATCTTTAGACAACATTTAACTCAGGATTGATATCATGGGAACATGCTCAATATCATGGAAGCAGTGGTAATAATCCCTAAGGGATCCATAGTTGGCTCGCAGCCCAAATATGCTCATAACAATCCAAGTAGGATGTTTACTAATAAATTTCTAGTCAATGCACATTATGAACATCACTCGGACGGATTAAGCCATAGTCCTCCAATCACAAACGACCCCGCACTCACTGTAGAGTATGTGTCTCGCCTCAATATAGCGTCACAGTGTGATATACCGGGGTTTCAAACCCTCAGGTCATCATCTACATCTATTACTCACCTCAAACCGGCCGTAGAGTGGACTGCAATGCCCTTTCCTTTTGAATCGACCTCCTCGTGCGTCGAATCTAGTCAAAACCACAACGAATACATTACTATATGCTAAAGAAACATGACCCAATCGAAATCACTCGAAAAATACTAAAAATCACGAAGTTGGCAAAACCCGAGCCCCGGGCCCACTTCTCGAAAAATTTCGAAATTTACATCACTGGATTCCTTGTCTCGCCATGAGTCTATACATATCAAATTTTATCAAAATCGGAACTCAAATGGCCTTTCAAATCCCAAAAATTCATTTTTCAAAACCAAGCCCTAGTTCTTCAAAATTTCAACCCACTTTCATGAATTTAAGTGTTGATTCTTCAATAAAATGATGTTTCTAAGTCAAGAGACTTACCTCCAATAAATACCCGTCGAAAACTCTCTTCAAATCAACCAAAAATCTCTCTTGGCGGAGTAAAAAATAGTGAAAATAATAAATGGGTCGCAGATGAAATAATCCTTAAAACCATTCTGCCCAGGCATTTTTTAACCCTATGCGATCGCGTCCCAAGTCACGCGATCGCGGAGAACAAATTCCAGCCCCTTATTTTTTCTCTTACGCAATCGCAGGACAGGCCATGCGATCGCAGAGCACTGGCCCACGACCCTACGCGATCGTACTCAATCCCATGCGAACGCATTGACCAACCAACCAGGCCTATGCGATCGCAAACCCCTTCACGTGATCGCATAAGAAATTCTGAGAACCCCCTCCAAGCCTTCTATGCAATCGCAGCCACAAGCTTGCGATCGCGAAGAGCAAATCTGCTCTGCAATTTCTGCTGCAATTTTTCAACTCAAAAATCCCCGTTAGCCATCCGAAATCACCCCGAGTCCCTCGGGACCTCAACCAAAAGCACAAATACGTTCTAATACTTCCTTCAAACTTGCTCGAGCCATAAAAACACTATCGTTAACATCAGTTTCGTCAAATTACCACGGATTCAAGCCTAAGTCAAACTAACACTTCCAAAACTTGCATTTGATCAAAAACCCGACCAAACGATGTCCGAATGACCTAAACATTTGCAGACATATCCAAAATCACCTAACGAAGCTACTGCAACTCTCGGAATTCCATTCCGACCCTCGGATCAAAATCTCACCTATCAACCGGAATTCGCNAGTTGACTTTTCCAGACTAACCTTCTCTTAAGGAGACTAATTGTCTCATTTCCAACCAAACTCTATCTGAATTACTTCAAATTCACCAAACACATATAATAAAACATATAGAAGCATAGAACGGGGAAAACGGGCGGAGATACATGAGACGACGGGTCGGGTCGTTACATCCTCCCCAACTTAAACAAACGCTCGTCCTCAAGCGTACCCAGAGGTGTACTAGAAGACAACCAATATCTGAATGACCTTACCAAACATATACCCAGGGTGATCCCACGTCACCCTAACTCACATAGGAACCGATAATACAACACAGCTAAAATTTCATAGTCCATCTAGACCATAACCATAGAACCACATTGCACTTCCGAACCCATACACAAGATCAGAACTTCACATCTATACTCAGAATAAACTCGAACCC
>MDKF010834646.1:0-13539 GCA_026770625.1 Nicotiana glauca
CCTTTGCAGAAGGCGTTGTCAAAGATACTAAGTTTCAGGTGGTAGATATGGATATGGCTTACAACATAATCCTTGGGAGGCCATGAATCCATGATATGGATGTTGTTCCGTCTACATTGCATCAAGTTATCAAATTTTCCTCACCATGGGGAATTTTCCAAATTAGGAGCGATCAGCAAACTTCTAGAAGCATAAACTCCGTTGTAGATTCAACTATTCAAGATGAAGCCAAATAACAACTACATGATTCAGTTAAGGTGGGTGCTTCAACCTTAACTGAGGAAGGAAAAATAGATGTGGATTCAAGATCGGATACTATTCAAGAACCAGAGAAAAACGAGAACGTCAAAACCACAATAGAGGAATTCTAAGCTGTGGTGTTATTTACACACCAACCCGAAAGGAAGGTGTTTATAGAGGCCAATCTCAGAATAGAGGTAAAACATGAGTTAATTGAATTTTTAAAAGCTAACTTAGATTGTTTTGCTTGGTCCCACTCTGACATGACTGGGATACCACCGGAGGTTATGACTCATAAATTAAATGAAGACTCAATATATCCTCTGGTCAAGCAAAAGAAGCGGAGGAACCTTCAAGAATCAGGTAATTCAAGAGGAAGTTCAGAAGCTACTCAAAATAGGGTCAATACGTGAGGTAAAATACCCCAACTGGTTAGCTAATACTGTTGTGGTTCCCAAGAAAAATGGTAAGTGGCGTGTTTGTGTAGATTATACAGACCTTAATAAAGCCTGTCCAAAAGATTCTTTTTCTTTGCCACATATAGACTAATTAATTTATGCAACCGCAGGGCATGAATTGCTGAGTTTTTTAGATGCGTACTCAGGTTATAATCAAATCAAAATAGATCTAGAAGATGAAGGAAAAACTTCTTTTATGACAGATGGGGGAACTTACTGTTATAGGGTAATGCCCTTCGGTCTTAAAAATACAGGTGCAACGTATCAGAGATTGGTCACTAGAATGTTTCAAGAACATTTAGGTTAAACCTTGGAGGTATACATAGATGACATGTTAGTTAAAACTTTACATTCAAAGGATCATATTCCACATTTATCTATAATATTTAAAATTTTACGCACATATAATATGAAATTGAATCCGGAAAATGTTCATTTGATGTAGCATCAGGAAAGTTTTTGGGTTTTCTTGTTTCTAACCGTGGTATTGAAGTAAACCCAGCTCAAATTAAAGCTATTGAAGAGATTCTAGATGTACTTTCAAATAAAAATGAAGTTCAAAGACTCACAGGAAGGATCGCAACTTTGGGGAGATTCATCTCAAAGTCATCAGAAAAATGTTTCAAATTTTTCTCAGCCCTCAAAAAGCAAGATCATTTTGAATGGAATGAAAAATGTCAACAAGCACTTAGGAACTTGAAGACATATTTGGCAAATCCACCACTATTAGCCAAACCTAAAACTGGGGAAAGACTTTTTATCTACCTTGCAGTTTCAGAAGTTGCGGTAAGTGCAGTTTTGGTACGAGAAGAACAAGGTAAACAATCTCATATTTATTATGTTAGTAAATCTTTGTTAGATGCTGAGTCACGATATCCGCAGTTAGAGAAATTAGCATTAGCTCTAATCATGGCTTCTAGAAATTTGAGACCATATTGGTCAATTGTTAGTCTAATCATTAGGTGTTGGTTTAATTTTAATTAGCTCAGTTTGATTAGTTTCAGTCGAATATCTTTCTTGTAAACTGTTTCTTCTTGTTAGATTTTCAGTCCAATACTGTTCTTAATCTTCATTCTGATTCTGTTAGTCGACTCATAATTATTTATTACAATTTGTTTTTAACATCCTGATTAGTTAACTCAAATGTTAGTTTTGTTCTTTGATTGCTTAGTGTAATTAGTTTTTCAATTTTAATTAGTATTAGTTGGATGCAATATTAGAACTTCAGGATTTATTTTGGTTATAACTGAATAGGTTAGATCATTTTAGTTAACCATGGTTGAGGTTTAACTAAGGCCAATAGGTTTTGGTTGAGTAGTAATTTCAGGGAGAAAATAAGGGTGGTTTAGGCATAGAAAAGGGCAATTTTGTTAAGAATAGTAAATACAAAACTAAGATAAGGGTAGTATAGGTATTATATAGTTAAAAGAACACCCTAGGACCTTCTAGAATAGAACTTTAGTGTAGATTTCAGCAAACTTAGGGTAATAACTTGAGAAACAAGTCAGAAATTGAAGGTTTAATAAGTAAAATCTGAAATTAAAAGAGAAGGAAAAAGGTGAGGGCCATCTAGAACATTCTACCCCATTGGTTGCCTATAAAAGGCAATCTCAATGCCTTCACTAACAAGTTTTTTAGACCCCTGAAAATTCCCAAGTTCAGACCCCTCGGAAAATTCTCAAAAAAACATTCCAGCTTTAATTTCCTCACAAAATCCCTTTTCTTAAGTTCAAAAATTTCAAATTTGAGCTTCAAAATCTAAGGAAGTTCAAAAATCTGCATTCTTATAGTCTTCTTTTAACTCTTAATTCCTGACAAAAATCCAGTAAAAATCCAAAAAAAATTGTTACACTACTTTGTTTTAAGTTAGTTTTGAGCTTAGTTCAATTCTGGATAGATTTGAGATCGAACTAGTGAGATTTGGACTGTGTTGCTGCTTTTAGATCTCTGTTACTCTCTTGTGGGTGCGGTGATATTGGCTTGGTCTTGAAACTGATTTATTTTGCTGCTGTAAACGGTTGCTGCTTAAGCTGACCTCAATTTTTCCTTTTACTTTGTCCAAATTCCAGGTACAAGCTCTAAACTATGGTGATGTACGTGTGATCTGAGAAATGAAATGGAAATTCTATCTCTGCTGAAGTGATGTTATGTTAGCTTAGTTTAATTCCAGTTTTAGTAGTTAATGTTGTAATTGGACTGGACTATATTAACTTTCTAATTTGAGTGGTGAGAGCCATGTTTTGAGATTACAATTTGTAGCTTGTTTATTGCTGATGTTAATTTCACAAGTCATTATAGTACTTTGAGGTTAATCACATGAGTGTTAGTAAATAGTACCTCATAGGTTATATAGGCTACTTTGTCATTTCAGAAATGTTTTATGTGTTAGTGATAATCAATCAGGATCATGTTAAAACAGATGAATGATCAAGCATGAGATTAGGTGTAATTTATTAAATATTAGTTGAATTGTGAAATTGAGTCCAGGTCCAGCTCCGAATTGCTTCAAGTTCGTACATATGTCGTCAATGGTATAGGAATTTTATAGGAGTGATTATGTAGTTTAGGACCAATTCACGTTTCAGTTAAATAGGCCTTGAAACATGAGCAAAATTTGCAATTCAATATGTTTAATTACCTGTTTATTCAAATATTAGTAGGACTGGATTGATATAACACATATTTCTATTAATTGTTAATGGGCCAAATGGAACTCTACCCAGTATTCTCCTTTCAGCACAATTCGTTAATGGCTTGGGCCTTATTGGCCCTAAAGCTTGGCCTAGTATTTCCCCATTGCCTCAGCTCCCCTGTACACTAGTTGGGCCTATACTGAAACCCAGAACTGATAATGGTTAAATAATGAACGTAGCTGCACGCATCAGAACTGGGCTAAACCTCTAAAGCCCAAGAAATTATTATAAGTCAAAACCCTTTTAAAAATTACGTTAGGAATACGGGGTATTAACTTGCAATATAAATTTGGGTTTTCAAGTTTAGGTAGCGGGTTTAAACTAAGAGTGTCCTCCCTTTTGTTTGAACTCGGACTTGAACTTGAGGCCCGAATCTATAAATGCGAGTTAATTGGGCCTTTTTAGAGACAAAAATAAATAGAAAATCTTAGTTTGCTTTATATTGGCCTTTAAATTAAAATGAGATGAGCCTCGCCAAACAAAACCCATAATTTGCAAGGCCCTCAATAATTATTTGTATAAAAATACTTAGAACTTAGGACGTGCCGTTTAGCGAATTTCACGGTCACCCACAAAGTTGAAAAGACGTTAGTCACTTTAGGCGCATTCTTAATAATTTTACCTTCCTAAATATGGGTGTGCATTTCATACGACCCAAATCCAAATCCCAAAACGTTGAGTAAGAATGTATCGAGGATCCGGGTGCATTTTATATTACGTGATCCGAAAACACGTTTTTAAACGACGTTCACTTTCGTAAAAAATATTAAAAGCATCAAATAATTATAAAATTGCACTATAGGTTGAAACATGTATAAGAATTAATTTTTAACCATTTATGATAATTTAAGCGACAGTGCTAAAACCACGGGATCCGGTGGTGCCTAACACCTTTCCCTCGGGTCAACAGAATTTATAGTTCGCAAACTCCAATTGTTAAGTCTGACAATTTTCCTCGATTTGGGATTTAAATTAAACCGGTAACTTGGGATACCAAAAGTCAATCCTATCCCAAGCGGCGACTCTAAAAATCAAATAAATAATCTCATTTCGAATAATGTCACTTTAAATGGAAAAACTCCCTTATACATTTGTCCTTCGGGGTAGGTGTGTAAAAAAGAAGGTGTGACAAATAGTGTAATTTTCCGACAAAGGATGGTCAGTTAACCACCCTTACCCAAGTGTGCCTTCGCCCCTGATCCAGACTTGCGGAGTTGGAATTTGAGTCTGATGTTTTATTGCCTATTTTCTTATCACCTGGCCGTTCCTCCGGCCTTGTTTCTTTTATAAATGATTCAGGATCATGCTTAAAACTATACAGCTTGGAGGCAAGACCTTTTGGGTCTTTCCTAACAGGCCCTCCCTGTGATCTCTCCTCCGTAACTGCAAGAATAGCTGGCCGATGTTTTTCTCTCAGTGCTAGCAATCTATCTTCAGTGACATTTAAGAAACCCATACAAGCTGTCAACACAAGTTGCCACTTGCATTCCCAAGTAACCCAGATGATTGACTGCAGCAAAAAGAGCATCTAATAAGAAACAGCAATTGGAGTGTTTTGATGTGGAAAGCAGACAGCCAAGATAAAACAGATAAAAGCAATGGACACTTGGACAGACCAAGTTTCGGAATCCTTTCACGGACTAACTCCTCAAACACCTGTTGATCCACCTAATGGGAAAAAAAGATCATTTGTATGAGTAATGATCATCCTGCATAGCCAGAATCGGGTGTATGGTTATGCAAACCTGGGATTCTATCATCTCTTGTGAGTAACAGCCATCAAAGTATTCATCGATAATTCCCACCAATGCCCTGGAGATTCAAAACAACCCGTCTATAACGTTAGTTTAGTTGCATTAACGAAAATAAATATAAAAAACAAACAACGTTGTTTAGTTACTAAAATAGCATGAATGAAGGTCTCCAGATATTGCCAATAAACAAACTCAACCTCAAGAAATGTATAAAATACTTTGGCAATAACCACTACTTTACGTAAAAAAATATACATGTACATTTAGAAGTCACATGGAAGAAAGCCAATATTCTAGATTGTCCCTTGTAGAGACGTAACAGCTCTAGTCGGCGTCGCTTCTGATGTTCCACCATAATATCAACCTTGCATAAGCAGTCTTCTAGTTGCAGTTTTGACAAACTTAACAATGCCCAATTGAAAGAAATCCACAAGGGACGAAGTTGATAAAGTAATCCTACTTAAACAAGTAAACATTATAATGCATGAATAAAAAGCGTAAGAATAGAAAGGATATAATCAACCCTATAGAATCTGATATTGAATTGAATCTTCTGTAACTTTAGTCTAGTGTGGAAAAAAAAAGAGAAAAATCTGAGAGATCTACAAGGAAAAGAATTTAGCAGAGCACTAAGCAATATTATACAAGTCACAAGCATATTTTGTGCAGATGCAAATCATTCTTTATGGATTATGCAAGGCAATGGATGATATAAAAAAGCTAAAGGCTGTTGTATACTGATTAATGAGAGTTTTAATAGGTTTAAAAGAATGAGTTAGAAAAGCCCAAAGCAATTGTAGAATGTCATCCAAGAGCCACAACTCATATACGAATGCATAAAAGGGAGCTAGAGAAGAGGGAGTTCACAAAATTCTGTAGCCTTGCTCTTTCTTTTCTGAAGGGTGTTGGGTGGAGTTTGGAAACAGGTGTATCACCTGTTTATTTTTTAGTTCTTTATCTTGTCTAAAAAAAATTAAATGTTTGCTAAATAGAACCCTCCACAATTTAGAAGATTCAAATAAAAAAGGTAAAGCTTACAATTACCATTAGCAAAGCAAGATTGGCATTTGCTCTACACTAAAGCTAGTTGTCACCAAGAAAAAGATCTTACTAAGTTAAGCCCAAGTACAGGTATCCCTATCTTCCTCAACCCCCCTCCCCTAAAAAAAATTAAATTGACTATTAATGGTCGTGCTTGACTTGCACAGCCTTAAAATGATCTGCTTTTTTAATCGTGTGCTTCATTCAAGATGCAAATATTTTTATGAAATTCACAACACATAAAATCACTTTCTCACTTTCCGAAGAAATGCCAAAGTAGGGTAGAAAACTTCTAGCAATAAATTGAGACAAATAATGGGGTTAAGAACTTTTAGCAATAAATTGAGACAAATAATGGGGTTGTTTTGAAGTCTGTGAGAGAATAGTTTTAAAATGTCAAAATCATGGCAAGATGAAGAATGAATTTAGCCATTATCGACAAAGTGAAATAAATAATTGTTGAAAAAAAAAGTAACTGCTCCATTGCTGATATAGGAATTAACACTACTGCAATCATTGGAGTTGAAACGGTCTTAAGCCAAACGCAACTAGGCTTAACTTCTCATGACACCAAAGCGGAATACAAAATTGACATATGAGCAATCTAATTCAGATGTTTAAATCAATGTGTAACATGAAGTCACACTTGTCTTAGTCAAAACATATCTGGTTTTGGGCTGAAAATTTAATCCTATCAATATCAAAATGAAGATGAAAGCTTCAGAATGCTATCATCTTTTGTTATTTATCATCCTTGCTATTCCGCCTATATTCCTAGTATCATAGTTCACTTTGCATTCGAGGTGTCGCAGCTCATACTATTGTTGTAATCACTGTCACATCCTCCCACCACCAAATCATCTAACAACTTAAGCTACTTTAATATGGTATCAGGGCCTCTATAATCTTGGTAGAGACTCAAATAGTCTCACTACCACTAGGTGGTGCCGACAAATGTGTGTTGCCCGTCTAACCAATGTTTTTGTTTATAACTATGGTGTCCGGACTAGCTTGCTCGTATCTCGACTAATCCACGGGATACCTGCTACCTCCCACTAGCAACAGGTATCAGGCAACTCTATCCAACAAGGATTGGAGCCTCGGACAGATGGGAAGAAATAACCTAGTATTTTTGTCTCTGCTGGGATTTGAACCCGAGACCTCATGGTTCACAATCACTTCATTAACCACTAGGTTATACCCTTGGGTACTAATGTTTTTTTTTTCTTTTTCGTCTTCCTTCCTCTATATCCTCATAAGGTAGGTCTAAGGTTTGCGTACACACTACCCTCCCCAAAACCCACGGTATGGGATAATACTTGGTATGTTGTTGTTGTTGTTGTCTTCCTTCCCATATTCAATGTTGCTCCTCTCCCCAACAATTGATAATGTTGTTGAAGACATAATTGGATAATTAAAAGTATGCTCTCTCTACCAGCTTAAACATTATTGAGATGGTAGGTTCGAGTATGACCGCCAACCATTTTCGAAAAGAATTTCCACGTGCTTGGTCCATGAAAATAGGAATCAGGTTCGCACATGAAGGGGTGCGTTAAAGATACAAGTATATAAATGTGTGTTCACTCTAACAGCTTAAGCTTTTAGATAAGATGGTCGCACATTTCAACAGGTGCTACTCTTCATAAGACTATTCAGGTGTCATTCTGTCTCTCTAGGATCGTTCAAGCACCGTTCATCTATATGGATTCCATCATTCTGCCAATTCAAGTCATGCTGATACTATTTGAGAGATTTTCAACACCATATCTCTTTTTGTTAATTGAGATAAACTCCTTTCCATGTGAAGTGTAAGACGCATTTTCTTATGGTGTACAATTACTAACGACTTCCTAGAGGAGAGAATTCCAACACCACTTTTCTTTTCTTTTTGGTGACTGTACACTATTCTTGACGAGACTTTGGCAATAATTTTCTATGTTTTCAAAATAAGCAAACTCAAGTTGGATTCCCCACTTAGAGTTTGAGGGAGCATGTCAGAATATCAAGTAAATGTATCTAGATTCATGCACGTCTAGATTCATTGTACTTGAATACGAAAAATCTTATAGAATATTATATCGAACAGAATATTCTGTATTTAATTTAGAACATTCACCTACCTTATTAGCATAGGATTCATTACTTATCATATTATATATAACTTAAGACAAATAAGGAGTACCTCTTTTACAAATAAGAAGCTACTTTATTTTCACATAGTTAATTTTAGTAGTCCTTCAAAAAACACTGATCAGACGAACGGCGGGACATCTAGCCAGTAATGAAAGTAATTTGAGTCTTAACAAGATCATAGATGCTCTGATACCATGTTGAAAAAGTATAATCTTTAGATGAGATGGTCATCTCAAACTAGAAAAGCTTCTCATTGACTTGTTTAACAATGTACAAAAGATGCTCCTTATATAAGAGTCTTAGGTGATATATATTTAATAGATAATTAATCCATAATAACCAAATATCTTTAAATAAAATAGAATACTTTAAACAAATGTTTGATAGAATACTTTTCCAAAAGACTGAGTAATCTTTACAAATTTTGGACTTACATAAAAAAAATTACTATGGAATTAAATAATTAAAGAGAAAAATACAAGCTCCATTCGCATTTGAGTAACATTCTCTCCCGGGGTATAAAACGAGCATTCTATAGGAAAAGAAGATATAATAAGTTTCACTGAGAACTTACTAAAATGCATTTTCTTCTGGCATCATTAGAAGTAAGATGCCAGCAAAAAAATTCATTGCCTGCAAGAAGATAACAGAAAATAAGGACATGCGGCTTAGAATGCAGGAGGAGTAATCAGAAAACAAACTCCACGCACGTCAATGGAAAAATGAAAAGAATACTACCACCCAAATGGTGATTATTTCCATCTAGTCTTGTAGTTGTTAAGGAAATTACATCATGTTTACCCAAGGCACCCCCGAATTCCTAAAAATCATTGCAACAATTCCTCTTATTTTATTTCCCTTATTTATTTTGGAATTTCATGGATTTCTCTTCCATTCATTATTTTAGGAAAAATTGAAGGCACAAGTGCAGTTTTTATAAGACTACAGCTCCTTTACGAGTAAGCACCTCTCATCTGGCTTAAAATTACCCTTGCCATACGCAAATGAGCCTATATCATACTCAAAATTCTCTATTTATTCATCCCACCCCCATGTAATGGGGTTGTAGAACATTGCCAAATGTTTCTCTTCTGCCTCGATCTCAAACCAGTCCCACAATGCACAATCTTAGACTTTTTTTATCGGGAGCACAGCCTTCAACCATAATATGGAATGTGTAATAGTTTGTTTACTTTACTAACAAGTACTCCCTCCATGTCAAACGAACACATCGGCAGAAAGATTAGAACAGAACAAATTGAATAAGATGAGAATTGTGTCCTAGGCTGTTACCAAACAAGTCATAGATGTGTTCAAAACAAATTAAAGTACATAGAGCTCAAATCAAGACCATATATCAAGAGGGTTAAAAACAGAAAGGAGATCCCATATTAAGATTAGATTTTTATAGTTGGAATCTTTTAATGTAGAACACTTACGCTAGTAAAGAAAAAGATCCAAGTAAATTAATTGCTATTAACGAAAATGGGCCACATAAATTGAAACACCTAGTGGGACGGTATTCATAAATTAATACCCATATAGTTAGTACTTAGTACTATATTCAATCAACAGTTTTATCTCCACAACTCATTGTTTCCACATTAGTCGGTTCTCTCCATTTCTATACGAAGTTTTAAGGTGGTACATTAGCATTTATACTCTTGGAAGATATCCTCATCTAGGATCTAGCATGTCAACTCGTCACAATTTATAGTCTACTTCCTCATAACTAAAAGCAGGATTTTTGAAACCAACATTGAGGAAACGAAAGAAATGGTAAAGAAACACTTCTGCAATAATGTCACACCTGGCAATACCCTACATCTGGATTGTGTCGAGCATATGCTATAAGTACATGCCTTAAGGAATTTCGACCATTCTCAACTAGTGCAGGATGTCCAGGAAAGTTTCGAGGAAGATCCTGTAAATATCCAAAGCATTGGCCTATCCGAAGCATTGGCCTATCCGAAGCATTGGCCTATCCGAAGCATTAGCCTGGAGAATAACATCTGCTGCATGCAAAGAAAATGCAATCAAACATGAAATGAAAGTGATAATGTACATACACATATGTGCGGCCAGTTATATGTCAATGAAAGAGCAAGAGAAAAAAGAAAAAGAGAAGAATAAAATGTATGAAAGTGGATATTATACACTAGTCAAAGAGGATGAACATCCATTGGCAGCTGGAAATGCATTAGTGAGGAGGATGCTCAAAATAAGCAAAAATTGGTAGAACTTGATTTTGGACAAGTGGAAAAGAGAAACTCAAGAAAGGCTAAAGATGACAAAGATTATTCAGATGTATCTGTTACAAACACATTGTTGAATGACCAACCAGAATGGACCCTAAAAAGAAGTAGCACCTACGAATTGAAAAGACTGAACGATCAAGTCCAGGGCCCATGCATCTAATGACCTTCTCAATCTGCTTTCTCAATTTCTCTGGCACGTGAGCGCTTTCTTTACTCTGTTGCTTATTCTCTTCAGCCAATGACGAGTCGCCATGCTCCTCACCATCACCAGTCTCACTTTCTGGATCAAGTAAATCCACGTAATATCTCTCCAGCCGACGTGCTTTAACTCCAACAAAAGCTTGCCATACCTGGACAATCAATTGGGCTTAGCCACAAGATTGTTTTTGATGTTAGGTTTCAGAAAACCATTAAACTGGTAGAAATGCCAGGAAATACCTCTCCCCTAAGATCCCTTGGAACTCCTCCACGAACAAGGAACTCTAGCTCTTTCCAAGGAAAGGAAAGATCAGGAGAAACTACACTGCCGGCAGTACCTACTTCTGCAGAGGTATTGGTAGCATCACCCAATTCTTAATTGACAGAACATTCTTCCCCATTTTCTTCTTCTGACTCCTCTGGCTCTTTAATAGTTGCAAGATGATTGTGAATACCAGTTTACAGTTCAGCTTTCACATTTGGTGTCTTCTTCACACGAAAGCTCATCAGATGATCAATGCGACTCAAGGATGCTCTGATTTCGGCCCGCGTATAAGCCTGACAGGATTTGCTGGTAGATAAGCTGACAACTCCCCTTCAAGATCACTTTCTGTTTTAATGTCTGAGACTGGCTTCTCTCCTGCTGAACCATCACCTTCTTCTTGAGACAACGTGCGCAGGAACCGTTTGCTGATCGTTCCTAACTTCAAAATCCACAGTCTGGACGTCCAACTTCTCTGAAGCATGTAGCTGACTTGATTCTTCTTGGTAATCAAGAAAGCTCTTCCACTTCTCTGATCTTTCTTCTTCCTCTTCCTAAAAACAAACATATTAAACTGTGTTAGGACTTAGGACTTAGGATTACTCCAGTAAAGATTCAGATGATTCGTGCATTTCTGTTAGAGTATAGCACAGCCAAACAACTAGCAATTACCCTATATATAGTAGCGTACTCTCTGTATCTTTGAAGATGTTGTGGTCTCACAGTAAATCCATACGCATCCCTGTCAAAACAACAAAAGATTATGCTTTACGTTTCTACTAATTTTACTTTCAGATACACATCTCAACAGAAGTTTAATCGCCAAGTACAGAAAACCAAAAGTTTAATCAAAGCTTTTGTGGGTGAAAAGTAGCATGAAGGTGGTGCAAAAAAGAAAAGGCAAAAACAGTCAATCCTGCTAAATTGTACAAACATGCACTTCAATTGAGCAATTTAACCAAATTAATTTGTGAAGGGACAAATCAATTGCCAAAACACTTATACCTGGCATCAACATCCAAAGAACGGTTACTCAAAAAGGATAACAACATACTTCATCAAAGCCTCCGACCCTACAGCCCATGTTGCTCTTTTTTCACCTCGCGCCAACTCAGATCACAAAAACACATAGACCAATTGACATGAAAGACATTCCTCCCACTAACACATTTCCTCTTTCCACCAAGTTCTCAGATTTGAGAAATTCTTCCCCAAATCCTAATGCATATATAATCAAATTCCCCTCAAAACCTAATTCTACTTCTTATCCAATAAAAAACAAAATCTAATGATTCAGCCAAAATCTTGAATCTATCTATATTCCTTAACTCACAACTAAAAGAGGTATATACAAATAGCTACAATTTCACCAATTTTTTTTTTAAAAAAGGTTCTTTATTCTGAATCAATAAGTGATCAACACATGAGTCATCAATCAATCAAATGAGTTAACTCGCTAACCATTTCATCAGAAAAACTAAAAATTGGATTTTCCCTATATTATAATCTAATAGCCAAGTGTAAATTTTCCATGCATAAACATTTCTTGAATGTCGGCCTTAGTTACACCTGTGCAGCTCAAATACATGTACATATACATTGAAAATAATTATAAATTCTCATTTTCTGAATTTTAGACATATTGTTACGTGTTAATTTACACTGGATGCAGATAAATTCGTAAATGTGGGTAAATTTGAGCTTATTTATGTGGAAAGAAAATAAAAAATGTACCTTTTGGGTTCAAAATTGGGGAAAAAAGAACTTTTAACCGTCATTTTTGGAGGAGCTTTGGATCAATGGAGAAGTGGGAATCTAGGGTTTTTCGGATGATCGAATGGCTAATTTTTCATGTCGGAATTCAACAGTTTCTCCTTAATCTTCTCCTTTGGCTTCGCTCTCTGTTTCTTCTCTCTGTATTAAGGTGTTAATCGGCCGGGCTGGTACGGGCTGAACCAAAAAACCGTGAACCGGATTCGAGGCGGGTTGTTATGTGCGATTAATTGGGTTGTTGGCGCGCTGGGATTTTTTTGGGTCCTGCAGGGCCCATATGGATTCGGGTTTAACGGGTTCGGGCAGATTGGGCTATATATAATTTTTTTTTTAATGTTATTGAAACTTTTAAGTGTTAAAATTAAAGATTAGAATTGAACTTTTAAGGTTAGAATTAAAAGAACAAACTAAAAAATTCTAAATTTGAAAATAGAAAGTAAGTGTCTATATAAAAAAATATTGAATAAGACTAATATGCAATATAAAAAACTCACAATATTTAAGTAACTTTGATATTTTTATTGAATAATATAATACTTCAAATTAATTTGCAAGTTCTTTTTTGAATTTTTAAATTTTTGAACTTGCAAATTAAAAGTTTACAACAATTGTTAAAAAAGAAAAGAAGAAATAGTAAATCATATGTTTTGCATTATCTTTGAAAGCTCTTCCATGTCAATGTGAGGTTCTTGGTTTCCGGTATTATAATCGGTACCATAAACCATTATA